>JASANA010000639.1:0-17156 GCA_030248095.1 Ptycholaimellus sp. GST1_10
AATTGCTGGCAAAGTTGATGCTAACAACAAAGACTGCTCTTGATGTAGTGCGTGTTGTTGTACAGAGTTTACTGCAAAGACTGTTTTTACGTAGTGCATGTTGTGGTAAGAGTTTACGAAAAATACTGCTCTCACGTTGTGGCATTTTGTGGGCATGGTTACTGCACATGACTGCTCTTACATAGTGTACGTCGTGGCAAGATCTTGATTGATGTTGTTTTACGGGCAGATCTTACTGATGCATCATGTTGCCGGTAATAGTGTACCGTAGAAAGCGGCTCTCATGTAGTGCATGATGTGGGCAGAAGCGTACGGTAAAAGACTGCTCTCACGTAGTGCGTGATTTAAGAAGAGCCGACTCTGCAAATCCTGCCCCCACGGTAAGCGCTTGTTGGCGGCAGAGCGTAATGCAAAGCCTCGTCTCTACGCAGTGCATGTTGTGGGTAGAGTGCACTGGAAAAGTCGATCTCACGTAGTACATGTTGTGGGCAAAGCCAATCTGAAAAGATTGCTTTCACGTAGTGCATATAGTGGGCGTGTTTACTGCACATACTGCTGTTACAAAAGTGCAAGTGTCGTGGTAATATTTTACGACAAAGACTGACTCTCACGTAGTTCATGATGTTGGTATAGTGTACTGCAAAAACGGCTCTGACTAAGTGAATGTTGTGGGCAGAGCCGACTGGCAAAGCTGCTCTCAGGTAGTGCATGTTGGTGGGCATATTTAAACAAACAAAGAATGATCTCACGTAGTGCGTGTCGTGGCGACAGAGCTGACTGCAAAGATAGCTCTCACGTAATGCAGGTTGGGGGCAGAGCCGACTGCAAAGTATCGCTCTCATGTAGTACATGATTGTAGGGAGAGTTTACTTCAAAGACTGCTTTCACGTAGTGGGATGTTGCGGGCAGACTTTACTACAAAGACTGCTCTCACCGTAGTTCATGTTGTGGTGTATAGTGTACTCCAAACACTGCTCTCACGCAGTGCAGATTGTGGGCAGAGCCGACTGGAAAGATCGCTTTCATGTAGTGCATGTTGTAGGGAGAGTTTACTTCAAAGACTGCTTTTACAAAGCGCATGGTATGTGGGGGCAGATCTTTACGACAAAGACTGCCCCACGTAGTTCACAATTCGGCAGGAAACTGCAAAGACTGCTCTCACGTAGTGCATGTTGTGGGTAGGGTGCACTGGAAAGCTAATCTCACGTAGTACATGTTGTGGCAAATCATTGCAAAGACTGCTCTCACGTAGTGCGTGTTGGTGGGGGCAAGAGTTTACTGGAAAGGCCGTTTTAGGATAGGCAAGTTGTGGGAAGAGTTTACCCTATAAAGACTGCTCTCACGTAGTGCATTTCGTGGGCATGCCAACGATTTATGCTCTCACATAGTGCGTGTTGTGGGCAGATTTACTACAAAGACTGTTTTAGCATAGTAATGTTGTGGGCAGAGCCGACTGCAATAATTGTTGTCACGTAGTGCATTTTGTGGGCAGAGTGTACTGCAAAGACTGATTCCACGTAGTGCGTGTTGTGCGCAGAGCTGACTGCAAAGATTGCTCTCACGTAGTGCAGGTGTGGGCAGAGCCGACTGCAAAGATTGCTCTCACGTATTGCATGTTGTAGGGATAGTTTACTTCAAAGACTGGTTTCACGTAGTGCGTGTTGTGGGCATGTTTACTGCGCAGACTGCTCTCACATAGTGCATGTGCCTCACATAGTCACACACAGGCTACACTTAAGGCAACTGAAGATGCACAGCTGACAGGACTGCAAACTCACCAAACTCTGCATACTCAACTCACCACTCACCTGCCCAGGGGCCTGCTCTGCATCCACGACTCCCTGAACAAGGCCATGTACGCCTACACCCTCTGTGCCATCAGACAACATCAGCCCTCTCCGATCATTCGGATATATCCCTTTCTGATATTCTATTCCCCCTCTTCCCTTTCTCTTAGCCTTCATTGGTAGGTCATAACGGTTCATAAATGTGTCTTTGAATGACTCACTGGGCTCAGTTGCAACGCTGGCGCCCACATGATTGCTTGAGTGCACCATGACATCCTTGATTTTGGACGTATTGGCTTAGAGCCCACCGCAACCTGCCTATGCTGGCTTGATTCTAACTTTGATCCCAATTCACAAGTTCAACCCGACGAAGTCTTTGCACTTTAGTATATACCATCCAATAAATCTGCACATTTTTATTGTAGAACTATAATAACTAGCGAAGAGGTACCCCCAATAGTGGACGCTGTACCCCTATAATCTTGTGAAAAATATTAATTATTGAGATCTCAGCGCTGTATTCAGAGCCAGGGATTTATGGATGTTCGAATTTTTGAAACATTAAGACTTAAAGTTGTTGACTATAAATCAAGAAATTTTTTTTCAAAAAGAGCTTCTCTCAACTGTCAGATATCACCATGACAAATTTACATGCCGAAATTCAACTTATTTCATTGAATTGCCAACGATTTATGAATGTTTAAATTTTTGACACATCAAGATTTTGGGTTTTTGACTATAATTCAAGATATAATAAATATTTAAAAATTCCTTTTGCCAGCTTCAAGATATTACTTTGATGAACGTACCTGCCAAAAATCAGCTGAATCCATTGAAAAACTGGATTTATGCATGTTCAAATTTTTGAAACAATAAGATTTTGGATTATTCACTATAAATCAAGATATGATAAATATTTCGAAAATTCTTTTTGTTAGCTTCAAGATATTACTTTGACTGACGTACCTGCCAAAATTCAGCTAATTTCACTGAAAAACAGAATTTATGATTTTTTGTAATTTGAAACATCAAAAATTTAGGTTTTGGGCGAAAAACGTAAAATTACGCCAAGCACCAAAAATGGTCCCGAGCCACCACCCAGGCGGACCTTCATGCAAAAAATCAGCCAATTTCGTTCAAAATTTCGGATTTCGGATTTTCAATTTCGGATTTTCCAAATTTCGTTCAAAATCTCCAATTTTGGAGTATGGGACTGGAACAGACAAATATAAATATCCAGATTATGCAAGCTAAGCCTTGTCCGTTATGGATGCACTCGGTGCATTCGCAAATTTGTCTTTTTGCAGTTAAAACGATGTTTGTAGGGTAAAACGGGGCTGCCTAACTTCATCTAGGGGTGTATGAAGTTGTAAATTTTCCTTTTTAATATTGAAAATGGCAATTTTGTTCAATTTTAGGTCATTTTTCGGGCATTTTGAATCTGCGCAGTTTGGCCAGATACCCAATGAAGTAAGTTTTCAGGGATTCTTAAAGAAGGCAGTGAGCACTGAAAACACCAGCTATCTCATTCATTCGGATGAATCTGAATGAATGAATCTGATCTGATGAATGGAACGCTTATATTAATTGTTTAACACTGGAAGGGTCAATTGCTAAGTTCACGTAGTTCTTTTAATTATTTAAATATTGCAAGCATAGATTAAGCTGGAAAAGGGAAGCTGGATTAAGCTGGAAGCTGGAAAAGTTATGCAAATACGATTTCGAATAAATAAAATTATTTAAAATGTATTTAATTTTGAAATACATTTCAAATGCTGCTCAAACGGATTGCTCTTTTATGATTATATTTTCAATTCAAGTCGGAATGTCTTTAAAAACTGCATGAAAAGAAAACACAATTTCTGTAAAAAGTAACAAAATTCACAACCAAGATGAGCAACGAAGAATGAATGTAAGGACAGCTAATAATACAGACAAACAAGGTATTATCAGCTATCGCCAATAGATGCGCGGCCTTGATGCTTAGTAGGTTTTGATGATTGTTGGCTTTCCCAAAGAATTCAAATGTGATACAAAGAAAGAAATGTTCAGCTTGATAAGGCCTCCACTAAAATGGATCAAGAATGGTAAAGGTAAAAGCTGGGTAAGGTAACGGAATGGTACCTTGGTAAACGTCTTTTTAGGTTTCTGAGGCTCTAAAATTATAAATAGTACTTTAAATGTTAATAAATAATAAAAAAGTAATATGCACTTTTTCGAAAAATTTTCGAATTTCAAAGACCCAATTTTTATAGTTTTTTGACCATAATTCTGGAAGAAATCAAAATGGCGCCGATCCCACAAAAACGTCCCGAGCCACCACCCAGACGGACCTTCATGCAAAAAATCAGCCAATTTCATTGAAAAACCGAGGAGTACAGGCGGCGGTACCACACACACACACATATATATATATATATGCGGACAGACGGACGAAAAATGGGGTAACTGTATAAGCGGGCCTTGGCCGCCCGCCGCTCCGTGCAGGGCGCCAGAGCTCCTCCGGCCTCCGGGCATGGGCGCTACGGCCTCCGGAGCTCTGACTGCCCTGCCCGTCGCGGCAGGCGGCCTGCGGCCGCGCAAAAATTGACGAAATCTAAAAAATAGACTTTCAGAAAAAAATCGTCGGACAAAACTTTTGCAGGAAAGCCAACTATTATCCGACCCAAAAATATCAGCTTTGCTTTTAACAAAAAAACAAAATGATGTAATAATACAATATATGATAAAAATTAAGAGATGTGGATGGCATAAACGGATGACATGTAACATGATAAATAAATTCAAATGTGGCAAAAACTAATTTGGAGTAAAGTATGTCTGAAATGATTACAAAACCATAAAACCACAGTAAGATTAGAACCAAAGAAGACTTAAATATCTAAAAAAATGAATGATAAGTTCGTCAGCGTAAAAATGATTACAAAAAGATTATTGAAACCAATAAAATTACACTAAAATGGCGTAAGCAGATTGCAATTTAACTAACTACCACTAAAAATTTCCAAAAAAATCAAAAATAAACTAACTAAAATCAGTCTAAACAACTGCTGAAAATTATTCTGATGTGTGCCGCAGGCCCTCCCAACCTAGTCCATAATATAAATGCTGAGACTTGTCCGTTACAAAGACACGCCGCTCAGTCCCATTTTTTAGTTTTTGCTGTTAACACGATGTTTATTAGGTAAAACGGGGCTGCCTTACTTGATCCAGGGGTGTATGAAATTGCAAAAATTTGTTTTTAATATCGAAAATGGCAATTTTGTTAAACTTTAGGTCATTTTTCGGGCATTGCAAGTCTGCGCAGTTTTGCCAGATACTCAAGGAAGTTAGTTTTCAGGGATTGTTAAAGAAAGCACTGAGAATAGCGAATCACAACTATCCATGCACTTGGATGATGAGTGCACATCAAGTGTGTCTAATCTGGAAGAATGAAGCTTGATTGTGAAGCATGTTTTGAATTTCTGAATGTTGGCAGGGCCAATTGCGAAATTCATGCTTGCAAAGCATTTATTGCTCATTAAAACCTTGAAGCTTCAAAGCGGCGCTGAACAGTAAACCAAAGTAATTTAAACAAAATTAAACTTTGTTCTGTAAACTTGATGGATTAATTGTAATCGTTTTAGTTATTTTTGATTATTATTTTTTTTAAATAATCATGCAAGCATAGATTTTGCTGACATAAATAAATAAAAACGAATTCAAAAAAAATTAATTAAAATTATGTTTTTGAAAACATTTTTAAAGCTGCTCAAACCGATTGCTTTATTACGATTAAAAATTGATTCCAGTGGTATGTGTTTTAAAAAATTGGCTAAAATGCAAACTATGAAAACCCAAAAAAGAACGATGTGCGCAGCAGGCCTCTCCCAACCTAGTCCATAATATAAATGCTGAGCCGTGTCTGTGACGTCATCAAACGGCGCAGTCCCAATTCAGCAGCTGCATGGGAAGTGAGGATGGTTTTGGGTAAATTGGGGTCGCGGAACACGATTCTGGCCTGACCAGCTTGCTCCGATCAGGGGAAGGTGCTAAAAACATCAGGCGTTTGGGTAAAATGGCTATTTTGAAGGGTTTTTCGAATGCTGCTTGTGACAGAAAGTGCATTTTGTCAAGCGGTTTGTTGCATTCAAAAAATACAGTTTTTACCTTTAAAATGGCGTTGGGATTTTTGAAATCGGTTGAGAATTGACTGAGTTACAGCCAAAACAAATTTTAGCTAATAAGCCATTCTGGCGGCCTACCCAAGCCTCCAGTGTTTCAGTGGATATTCAAGTAAGCTATGACAGGATGGTTTATTCAGGCAATTGCTGATTAGGCCTTACAGTCTGGCTTGATTTTGGCATGTCTGGAGTTGGCTATGTAACTATGTGGTATGTGGCCAGTGAGAACTTCGCATATCCAGCTCATTTGATGTAATTATGCTATTTTGAGCAGAATGCAAAGCTCTACATTTAATTGCTTAACCGGAGATCTCGCAATGGTTTTGCTTACAATTTCAGTGCATATTTCAGAGAAGTTCATAAATTGTTAATAAATTGTAAGACGTATGATGTAGAAAGTATTAACTGGCATTAAACCTTCAATCTTGTGAATGCGGCGCTGAACAGCAAAACAAACCTTTGCAAAAAAGAGAATTCACACTTTGTTTTGGAAAAGTTTTTATTTAATTTCTAATTAATCGTTTTAATCTTCAATTAACTCATCGGTGCATGCACACATGTTGCTGGAAATAGTAAATACTAATTCTAATTATTAAATACTTAATTGTATGAAATTATCTAACCCATATTTAGTTAAAATTTGAAAACAATTCAAAAGCTGCACAAGGTTGCTCTATAATTGTTAAATTTTCAATGCAAAGTGGAACGTTTTTAAAATATCGTGTGAAAGGAAAACAATTTGCTCGAAATCTTATGAACATCACCATCAAGATGAACATTTAATGTCAGTGAAAAATTTAAATTTGTAAAAACGAATGATATCTGAGTAAGATTAATAACGATCACAGAAGATTATTAAAAATAACTAATAAAGTGGCAAAAGCAAATTGCCCTTGGAACATTGGCTACTACTTGGAATTTCTAAACAGATTTAAAAAATATATTAAATTAAATCACTCTTATTACCTACTGAAATTTTTTTTGATGTGCGCCGCAGGCCTGTCCCAACCTAGTCCCTATATATAATAGAGGAGCCTGTCCTGTGAGTGAACATTTTGTGCAGCACCAGGGAAGCAGCTGGTGAGGAGGTGAGAGTGTTTTTGGGTAAATCGAGGTCCAGGAACATGATGAAGCGATGCGGAGCTTGATCTGAGCACGGGAAAGTGCTTAAAACATCAAAAATGTGACTTTTATCAATGTTTTGCAACTGCGCAGATTTGAAAGCTACCCAGTCAGGCTAAATTTCAGGCATTATAGATAATTATTACCAAACAAAAAAGCCTCGAACCTCTTTGGCAACCTAACCCCACTTGGGTCGGGTGCCTAATCTTTGAAGTCCCTTGAGGACAGCCAGGTGTTCTATTTACTTGGTGTGGCTGTAATTTGGCCACTGGGTGGGGGGATCCTCAAAAGAGTCGTTAGACCAAAAAAGAGGCTAATGCATGAAAAAAGCTGAGCACCCGTGTAGCGGGATCCATGCAGCCCAAATCCAAATGCTTAAAAGAGGCTAATGCGTGAAAAAAGCTGAGCACCTGTGTAGCGGGACCCATGCAGCCCAAAAATTTCTGATGCAGCCCAAATTTGACGCATTGCTGCACCCAAACCCTAGCCTCCCACACAAAACCCCCAAATTCTTTCTTCCTAATTAAATTTAACCAAAGATTTTTCCGTTTTCAACCATTTTTCCATCTTTTTCTATTTTTTTACCCACTGACCCATGAACGTGTTGAAATTCCTTTTTGAACCACTTCATTTTTCCATGTATGTTTTGCATTTTCAAAGTTCCACGTTTTCATTTACCTTTCACTGCCCCCAACAAAACAATTTGCATCCATGCTTACTTCCAACCATGAAAACCAACAAACCCTTCCCTTCTTGCTACACTCCAACCAACAAACCCTTGCTTCATCTGCCCCATACCAACTTCCAAGCAATTGTCTCCATGCCCATCCGACCCCAAATACCTAACCGTTATTACCCCCAGCATGGATATTTCAAGTAAGCAAAGTAGGCCAGTGGATGCAGGATGCTTTTACTGGCATATTTAGGCTCACCCAATCCTCCCATGTTTCAGTGGATATTCAAGTAAGCATGGATGCAAATTGTTTGGTTGAGGGCAGTGAAAGGTAAATGAAAACGTGGAACTTTGAAAATGCAAAACATACATGGAAAAATGAAGTGGTTCAAAAAGGAATTTCAACACGTTCATGGGTCAGTGGGTTAAAAAAATGAGAAAAAGATGGAAAAATGGTTGAAAACGGAAAACTGTTTGGTTAAATTTAATTCAGAAGAAAAGATTTGGGGGTTTTGTGTGGGAGGTTAGGCTGGGTGTGACGATGTTCGTCGAGTTGGGCTGGGTGTTGAATTTTGGCTCATTAGGCGTGCCTTCCGCGGTCCTCAGCTTTTCACGTAGCCTCTTTTAGGCTCATTTGGATTTGGGCTGCATGGATCCCGCTACACGGGTGCTCAGCTTGGTGCATTACGCGCTTTTTGGTCTACGACTCTTTCGAGGATCCCCCCACCCAGTGGCCAAATTACAGCCACACCAAGTAAATAGAACACCTGGCTGTCCTCAAGGGACTTCAAAGATTAGGCACCCGACCCAAGTGGGGTTAGGTTGCCAAAGAGGTTCGAGGCTTTTTTGTTTGGTAATAATTATCTATAATGCCTGAAATTTAGCCTGACTGGGTAGCTTTCAAATCTGCGCAGTTGCAAAACATTGATAAAAGTCACATTTTTGATGTTTTAAGCACTTTCCCCGTGCTCAGATCAAGCTCCGCATCGCTTCATCATGTTCCTGGACCTCGATTTACCCAAAAACACTCTCACCTCCTCACCAGCTGCTTCCCTGATACTGCACAAAATGTTCACTCACAGGACAGGCTCCTCTATTATATAGGGACTAGGTTGGGACAGGCCTGCGGCGCACATCAAAAAAAATTTCAGTAGGTAATAGAGTGATTTAATTTAATATCTTTAAATCTGTTTAGAAATTCAAGTAGTAGCCAATGTTCCAAGGGCAATTTGCTTTTGCCACTTTATTAGTTATTTTTAATAATCTTCTGTGATCGTTATTAATCTTACTCAGATATCATTCGTTTTTACAAATTTAAATTTTTCACTGACATTAAATGTTCATCTTGATGGTGATGTTCATAAGATTTCGAGCAAATTGTTTTCCTTTCACACGATATTTTAAAAACGTTCCACTTTGCATTGAAAATTTAACAATTATAGAGCAACCTTGTGCAGCTTTTGAATTGTTTACAAATTTTGACTTGATATCGGCTAAATTAGGTTCATTATCAATTAAAGTATTTAATAATTAGAATTAGTATTTACTATTTCCAGCAACATGTGTGCATGCACCGATGAGTTAATTGAAGATTAAAACGATTAATTAGAAATTAAATAAAAACTTTTCCCAAAACAAAGTGTGAATTCTCTTTTTTGCAAAGGTTTGTTTTGCTGTTCAGCGCGCATTCCACAAGATTGAAGGTTTAATGCCAGTTAATACTTTCTACATCATACGTCTTACAATTTATTAAGCGGTCTGAACTTCTCTGAAATATGCACTGAAATTGTAAGCAAAACCATTGCATACGACTTCCGGTTAAGCAATTAAATGTTGAGCTTTTCAGTTACTAAAATAGCATAATTACATCAAATGAGCTGGATATGCGAAGTTCTCACTGGCCACATACCACATAGTTACATAGCCAACTCCAGACATGCCAAAATCAAGCCAGACTGTAAGGCCTAATCAGCAATTGCCTGAATAAACCATCCTGTCATAGCTTACTTGAATATCCACTGAAACACTGGAGGCTTGGGTAGGCCACGAATGGCTTGTAGCTAAAATTTGTTTTGGCTGTAACTCGAGTCAATTCTCAACCGATTTTCAAAAATCCCAACGCCATTTTAAAGGTAAAAACTGTATTTTTTGAATGCAACAAACCGCTTGACAAAATGCACTTTCTGTCACAAGCAGCATTCGAAAAACCCTTCAAAATAGCCATTACCCCAAACGCCTGATGTTTTTAGCACCTTCCCCTGATCGGAGCAAGCTGGTCAGGCCAGAATCGTGTTCCGCGACCCCAATTTACCCCAAAACCATCCTCACTTCCATGCAGCTGCTGAATTGGGACTGCGCCGTTTGATGACATTGCAGCAGACACGGCTCAGCATTTATATTATGGACTCCGTTGGGAGAGGCCTGCTGCGCACATCGTTCTTTTTTGGGTTTTCATAGGTTAGTTATTTAGCCAATTTTTTAAAACACATACCACTGGAATCAATTTTTAATCGTAATAAAGCAATCAGTTAACAGGCTTTAAAAATGTTTTCGAACATTAATTTTAATTAATTTTTTTTGAATTCGTTTTTATTTATTTATGTCAGCAAAATCTATGCTTGCATGATTATTTAAAAAAAATAATAATCAAAAATAACTAAAACGATTACAATTAATCCATAGTTTACAACAAAGTTTAATTTTGTTTAAATTACTTTGGTTTACTGTTCAGCGCCGCTTTGAAGCTTCAAGGTTTTAATGAGCAATAAATGCTTTGCAAGCATGAATTTCGCAGATTGGCCTGACATTCGGAATTCAAAACGTGCTTCACAATCAAGCTTGATTCTTCCAGATTAGACACACTTGATGTGCACTCATAATACCAAGTGCATGGATAGTTGTGATTCGCTATTCTCAGTGCTTTCTTAACGATCCCTAAAACTAACTTCCTTGAGTATCTGGCAAAATTGGCGATTTACAATGCCCGAAAATGACCTAAAGTTTAGCAAAACTGCCATTTTCGATATTAAAAACAAATTTTTGCAATTTCATACACCCCTGGATCAAGTAAGGCAGCCCATTTTTCCTAATAAACATCGTGTTAACGGCGAAAACTTGAAAAATCAAACTAACAGCATGTCTTTGTAACGGACAATTCTTCAGCATTTATATTATGGACTAGGTTGGAGACCTGCGGCACACATCAGAATAATTTTTAGCAGTTGTTTAGACTGATTTTAGTTCATTTATTTTCGATTTTTTGGAAATTTTTAGTGGTAGTTAGTTAAATTGCAATCTGCTTACGCCATTTTAGTGTAATTTTATTGGTTTCAATAATCTTTTTGTAATCATTTTTACGCTGACAAACTTATCAGATTCATTTTTTCAATATTCGCTATTTCGTTCTTAATCTTACTGTGGTTTTATGGTTTTGTAAATTAGTTTTTCAGACATCTTTTTACTCCAAATTAGTTTTTGCCACATTTGAATTTATTTTATCATGTTACATGTCATCCGTTTATGCCATCCACATCTCTTAATTTTTATCATATATTGTATTATTACATCATTTTGTTTTTTTGTTAAAAGCAAAGCTGATATTTTTGGGTCGGATAATAGTTGGCTTTCCTGCAAAAGTTTTGTCCGACGATTTTTTTCTGAAAGTCTATTTTTTAGATTTCGTCACTTTTTGCGCGGCCGCAGGCCGCCTGCCGGGGAGGGCAGGGCAGTGCAGAGCTCCGGAGGCCGTAAGGGCCCATGCCCGGAGGCCGGAGGAAGCTCTGGGGCGCCTGCACGGAGCGGCGGGCGGCCAAGGCCCGCTTATACAGTTACCCCATTTTTCGTCCGTCTGTCCGCATATATATATATATATGTGTGTGTGTGTGGTACCGCCGCCTGTACTCCTCGGTTTTTCAATGAAATTGGCTGATTTTTTGCATCAAGGTCCGTCTGGGTGGTGGCTCGGGACATTTTTTGTGGGATCGGCGCCATTTTGATTTCTTCCAGAATTATGGTCAAAAAACTATAAAAAATTGGGTCTTTGAAATTCGTAAATTTTTCAAAAAAGTGCATATTACTTTTTTATTATTTATTAACATTTAAAGTACTATTTATAATTTTAGAGCCTCAGAAACCTAAAAAGACGTTTACCAAGGTACCATTCCGTTACCTTACCCAGCTTTTACCTTTACCATTCTTGATCCATTTTAGTGGAGGCCTTATCAAGCTGAACATTTCTTTCTTTGTATCACATTTGAATTCTTTGGGAAAGGCAACAATCCATCAAAACCTACTAAGCATCAAGGCCGCGCATCTATTGGCGATAGCTGATAATACCTTGTTTGTCTGTATCATTAGCTGTCCCTACATTCATTCTTCGTTGCTCATCTTGGTTGTGAATTTTGTTTACTTTTTACAGAAATTGTGTTTTCTTTTTTACGTGCAGTTTTTAAAGACATTCCGACTTGAATTGGAAATATAATCATAAAAGAGCAATCCGTTTGAGCAGCATTTGAAATGTATTTTAGAAATTAAATACATTTTAAATAATTTTATTTACTCGAAATCGTATTTGCATAACTTTTCCAGCTTCCAGCTTAATCCAGCTTCCCTTTTCCCAGCTTAATCTATGCTTGCAATATTTAAATAATTAAAAGAACTACGTGAACTTAGCAATTGACCCTTCCAGTGTTAAACAATTAATATAAGCGTTCCATTCATAAAATCCGATTCATTCATTCGATTCATCCGAATGAATAGGATGCGTGGTGTTTTCAGTGCTCACTGCCTAGAAAATACCTGAAAACTTACTTCATTGGGTATCTGGCCAAACTGCGCAGATTCATAATGGCCGAAAAATGACCTAAAATTGAACAAAATTGACATTTTCGATATTAAAAAGGAAAATTTACAACTTCATACACCCTAATGAAGTTAGGCAGCCCCGTTTTTACCCTACCGAACATCGTTTTAACTGCAAAAAGACAAATTTCAGATGCGCGAAGTGATCTACTAACGGACAAGGCTCAGCTTTTATAAATGGATATTTATATTTGTCTGTTCCAGTCCCATACTCCGAAATTGGAGATGTTGAACAAAATTTTGAAAATCCGAAATTGAAAATCTGAAATCCGAAATTTTGAACGAAATTGGCTGATTTTTTGCATGAAGGTCCGCCTGAGTGGTGGCTTGGGACCATTTTTGGTGCTTGGCGTAATTTTACGTTTTTCGCTCAAAACCTAAATTTTTGATGTTTCAAATTACAAAAAATCATAAATTCTGTTTTTCAGTGAAATTAGCTGAATTTTGGCAGGTACGTCAGTCAAAGTAATATCTTGAAGCTGGCAAACGGAATTTTCCAAATATTTATTATATCTTGATTTATAGTTAAAACCCAAAATCTTATTGTTTCAAAAATTTGAACATGGATAAATCCAGTTTTTCATTGGATTCAGCTGATTTTTGGCAGGTACGTTCATCAAAGTAATATCTTGAAGCTGGCAAAATGAAATTTTGAAATATTTATTATATCTTGATTTATAGTCAAAAACCCAAAATCTTGATGTTTCAAAAATTTGAACATTCATAAATCGTTGGCAATTCAATGAAATAAGTTGACTTTTGGCATGTACATTTGTCATGGTGATATCTGACAGTTGAGAGAAGCTCTTTTTGAAAAAAATTTTCTTGATTTATAGTCAAAAACCTGAAGTCTTAATGTTTCAAAAATTCGAACATCCATAAATCCCTGGCTCTGAATACAGCGCTGAGATCTCAAAAATTAATATTTTTTCACAAGATTATAGGGGTACAGCGTCCACTATTGGGGGTACCTCTTTGCTAATTATTATAGTTCTACAATAAAATTGTGCAGAGTTATTAGATGGTATATTAAAAAGTGCAAAGACTTCGTCTGGTTGAACCTGTGAATTGGGATCACGGTTAGAATCAAGCCAGCATAGGCAGGGTTGCGGTGAGCTCTAAGCCAATACGTCCAAAATTAAGGAGGTCATGGTGCACTCAAGCAATCACGTGGACGCCAGCTTTGCAACTGAACCCAGTGAGGCATTCAAAGACACATTATTAACCGAAATTTATTAACCGTTATGACCTACCAATTAGGGCTAAGAGAAAGGGAAGAGGGGGAATAGAATATCAGAAAGGGATATATCCACATGATCGGAGAGGGCTGATGTTGTCTGATGGCACAGAGGGTTTAGGCGTACATGGCCTTGTTCAGGGAGTCGTGGATGCAGAGCAGGCCCCTGGGCAGGTGAGTGGTGAGTTGAGTATGCAGAGTTTGGTGAGTTTGCAGTCCCGTCAGCTGTGCATCTTCAGTTGCCTTGAGTGTAGCCTGTGTGTGACTATGTGAGGCACATGCACTACGCGAGAGCAGTCTTCGCAGTAAACACGCCCACAACACGCACTACGTGAAAGCAGTCTTTGATGTAAACTATCCCCACAACATGCAATACGTGAGAGCAATCTTTGCAGTCGGCTCTGCCCACAACCTGCACTACGTGAGAGCAATCTTTGCAGTCAGCTCTGCGCACAACACGCACTACGTGAGATCAGTCTTTGCAGTACACTCTGCCCACAAAATGCACTACGTGACAACAATTATTGCAGTCGGCTCTGCCCACAACATTCACTACGTGAGAACAGTCTTTGTAGTAAAATCTGCCCACAACACGCACTATGTGAGACCAGTCTGTGCAGTAAGCATGCCCACAAAATGCACTACGTGAGAGCAGTCTTTATGGTAAACTCTGCCCACAACATGCACTACGTGAAAACAGCCTTTGCAGTAAACTCTGCCCACAACACGCACTACGTGAGAGCAGTCTTTGCAATAAACTTTGCCCACAACATGTACTACGTGAGATTAGCTTTCCAGTGCACCCTACCCACAACATGCACTACGTGAGAGCAGTCTTTGCAGTACACTATACCCAAAACATGAACTACGTGGGGCAGTCTTTGTAGTAAAATCTGCCCACAACATGCACTATGTAAAAGCAGTCTTTGAAGTAAACTCTCCCTACAACATGCACTACATGAAAGCAATCTTTGCAGTCGGCTCTGCCCACAATCTGCACTACGTGAGAGCAGTATTTGGAGTACACTATACACACAACATGAACTACGGTGAGAGCAGTCTTTGTAGTAAAATCTGCCCACAACATGCACTACGTGAAAGCAGTCTTTGAAGTAAACTCTCCCTACAACATGTACTACATGAGAGCAATCTTTGCAGTCGGCTCTGCCCACAACCTGCACTACGTGAGAGCAATCTTTGCAGTCAGCTCTGCGCACAACACGCACTACGTGAGATCAGTCTTTGTATTAAAATATGCCCACAACATGCACTACCTGAGAGCAGCTTTGCAGTCGGCTCTGCCCACAACATTCACTTCGTGAGAGCCGTTTTTGCAGTACACTATACCAACATCATGAACTACGTGAGAGCAGTCTTTGTAGTAAAATCTGCCCACAACATGCACTTTTGTAAGAGCAGTCTGTGCAGTAAACACGCCCACTATATGCACTACGTGAAAGCAATCTTTGCAGTTGGCTTTGCCCACAACATGTACTACGTGAGATCAACTTTCCAGTGCACTCTACCCACAACATGCACTGCGTGAGGACGGGCTTTGCATTACACTCTGCCCACAACAAGCACTACGTGAGAGCAGGATTTGCAGTCGGCTCTGCTTAAATCACGCACTACGTGAGAGCAGTCTTTGCCGTACACTCTGCCCACATCATGCACTACGTGAGAGCCGCTTTTGCAGTACACTATACCCACAACATGGTAGTAGTAAAATCTGCCCGTAGAACAACGTAGTAAAATCTGCCCACAACATACACTATGTGAGAGCAGTCTGTGCAGTAAACATGCCCACAAAATGCACAACGTGAGAGCAGTCTTTTTAGTAAACTCTGCCCACAACATGCACTACGTGAAAACAGTCTTTGCAGTAAACTCTGCCAACAACACGCACTACGTGAGAGCAGTCTTTGTAGTAAACTTTGCCCACAACATGTACTACGTGAGATTAGCTTTCCAGTGCACTCTCCCCACAACCTGCACTACGTGAGAGCAATCTTTGCAGTCAGCTCTGCGCACAACACGCACTACGTGAGATCAGTCTTTGTAGTAAAATATGCCCACAAAATGCACTACCTGAGAGTACCTTTGCAGTCGGCTCTGCCCACAACATTCACTTCGTGAGAGCCGTTTTTGCAGTACACTATACCTACATCATGAACTACGTGAGAGCAGTCTTTGTAGTAAAATATGCCCACAACATGCACTATGTGAAAGCAGTCTGTGCAGTAAACACGCCCACTACACGCACTACGTGAAAGCAATCTTTGCAGTTGGCTTTGCCCACAACATGTACTACGCGAGATCAGCTTTCCAGTGCACTCTACCCACAACATGCACTGCGTGAGGGCGGGCTTTGCATTACACTCTGCCCACAACAAGCACTACGTGAGAGCAGTATTTGCAGTCGGCTCTGCTTAAATCACGCACTACGTGACTCTGCCCACATCATGCACTACGTGAGAGCCGTTTTTGCAGTACACTATACCCACAACATGGTAGTAGTAAAATCTGCCTGTAGAACAACGTAGTAAAATCTGCCCAAAACATACACTATGTGAGAGCAGTCTGTGCAGTAAGCATGCCCACAAAATGCACTACGTGAGAGCAGTCTTTGTGGTAAGCTCTGCCCACAACATGCACTTCGTGAAAACAGCCTTTGCAGAAGATCGTTTGAAACGCATTCGTTTTCAGAGCAACAAACGCTGGATTCCTTCACCCGCTGATAAATATAACTGGTATTATCGGCAGGCCAAATGTGGGTCTCTTTTCTCCAAAATTTGCAATTGCCTCGAGTAAAAAGTCTAGGAAATACAATTTCTACTACTGGAATCTTCTGCTTGGACAGTTGCATTTTGTTTTTGGCGCGCAGTTCAGTGTCTCTTTCCATGCAGCCCTTCGCCTTCCACGCCACAGGCCACCTCCACACTACTCCACACCAGTGTTGCTCACAGGAAATTAAATGGCCAAACATGATAGGTTATAAATAACGCATATTGTCAAAATTAATTACGTTAACGTCTATCCAACAAAATACTGCTTGCAGGAAAAATAACCTGTGAACAACACTGCTCCACAGTCACACGTCACCCACCACGCCGATCACCCACTGCTGTGCTCATTGCCCGGCACCGCACCCTCCGCACCCCTTTGCCCTCCGCACCACATGCCACCTCCTTGCTGCTCCACTGTTGCCCATTACCTGCTGCTCTCCCTGCTACTGCCTTCATCCTCCGCATCGCCTGCTGCCCTTTGCCATTCGCCCTTCAATCAGCAATACGTAACTGAACCAAAGCAACATA
>JASANA010000641.1:0-13203 GCA_030248095.1 Ptycholaimellus sp. GST1_10
GCGAGGTAGGGCCCCACACCGGGGTACTGAGATGGTGAGGCCGCGCTTGGTGAGAGGCAGAAGATGGGCCCATGAAAGGCATAGGTGCAGTGAGTCATTGGCTGGGAGGGCTGAGCAGCATAGAGAGCGTACCCGTAAGCCATATCAGAGGCATCAGAGGAACAATGAGATGGATGGGGCTGGAGCAGCGGTAGCTGAAGCGGGGAAACGCATGCTTGTGGTCTGCTCCAACAGTGGCTGCATCTTCGTCCAGCACGGCAGGAACTCCTCCGGAACCAGCTGATCCCACTCCTTGCACTTCCATGCACCTTGTGCATGAGGAGGTGGCCCTCCAGTGAGAGGGGCATGAAAAAGCCGAGCAGGTTGTAGAGTTTGGCCACAGTCCTGGCCAGGAGGCGAACGGAGAGATGCTTGCCCTGGAGGAAGCCAAAGTCCATGGCATTGATGCCGATCGTGTCCGTCACCAGGTCCCACACCAGCCCCAGGTTGGTGAATAGTTGATCCCCCATGTAGGCGTCCTCAGGACGGCTGGCCTTGACGGAGAGGGCATTGCTGCCGAAGGAGCGAAGGTTGAACTGGGTGGAGGCACAGAGAGCCCTGAGGCCACTAGCAATGCATCCGCTGTCCTCCAAAGACTCAAAGCTGAAGATGATATTGTCGGTGTAGGTGTAGCTTGGAAAAGACTCCACCTCATCTGCCGTGAGCCCACAGAGCTGGCCGGAGGTGATGGTGTCCTTGCAGAGGAGCCGAATGCAGACCTGGAATAGCCAGGGACTGGCGGAGCAGCCCATGATGACCCAACAGTAGAGCGACATCTGCCAGTTGGTCGGTGAGAGTGCCTGGCTGGAGTTGCAGGGGGAAGCAGGGAGCCCCCCCCGCGCCGCTGCAAAAGTGAAAGGTGAAGCCCAGAGAAAGAGCTGCACCTGGAGGAGCTCTGTGAGAAGGCTGGGCCTGGGGTCGATGAAGTCATTCAGACACCTCGGTGGCGACCCGCAGTAGCTGGAAGCATCCACCACTGGGCAGACCTTGGGCCCTGGTGCCGGGAAGTGCAGCAGGTGGTGGATGAGGTCGCAGGCGGGGGCAGCCTCAGAGACTGGCACGATCAGGCCCTCCTCTGGCTGACTGACAAATTCCCAGTAGTAGGCATCTCTCTCCACACCCACCAGCCGCCGGTCTGTCGACCACGCCTGTGACATGGCCTGGGCAAAGTTGGAGGCCAGAGATGCCACGTGAGCTTTGAAAGGAAGCAGGACATGGAAAGCACCATTGGCGTCATGGAAGATGCAGGAATCTAGTGAAGCCATGTGCTCGTCCACTGTAGTCGAGTTGGAGCCGGCATCCTGTGCGAAGCCCAGCATGTCCAATGCTGTCTGGTGCTCCAGGAGCTCCGTGAAGGAGACAGGGGCCGCGATGGCACCAAGGACCATCTGGCTGCTGGAGGCATGGAAGAAGGATTTGTCCATCACGCTCGCCTGGTCCATCTGGAGGCAGCCCGGCAGGACGGTGCCAAAAGAGGTGTGGTAGGCGCTGAGCAATGAACTGAGGATGGTCGATGGGCAGGCTGGTCCAATGATGGCCTCGTACTCATTGAGGCCAATGATGATGTCCACTGTGACGGACTGGACCTTGGCTGGAGGCAGGTTGGCCAACCCATACTCCATAGGCCCAAGGCTCTGCAGTAGGCTGGAGGGAAGTCTGAAGCTGCCAATGGAGAGGTCCGGGCAGAGGACCGCCGCTTGGTAGGCCTTGAAGGAGAGGCTGCACCCGTCACGGCATGCAGCCATCAGGTAGACTGGACAGGTGCAGAGGGTCTTTGTCTGCCCCGTGCCACCATATGAGACCATCACCGTCTCAGGAGGCAGGCCCAGCTCCCGCACCTCACTCTCCTGCACCCAGCTGAAAGTAGCTCCTGAATCAAGAAGCATGAAAGCCTGGACTGCGATTGGCCAGCAATTGCTGGTGATTGAGGCCTTGAAGGTGGCCAGGAAGGACGTCAGTGTCCCTGCCCGCCAGGTCGTATTCAGGCTGGCGTGGTTGATGGAGGAGAAGGAGCTGAGGGCTGTGCAGGAAGACCCCGTGGTGGGCTCCCTGTGGAGGGCAGTGTGATGTTGCTGCTGGCAGCCGCTCACCTGGCACCCTCCGGACTTCGCCTTGCACCCCTGAGCTCCTCCCGCATGCTGGCCTAGGTAATAGTAGCATAGATTGCGGCTAAAAGCATTTGCCTTGCACTCAGTGGGGGTCTTGAAGGCCGTGCACTTGATGGCCGAGTGGGGAGCGCCGCCAAAGGGGCAGTGGTGGTTGGCCTGGCCGTCCTGGCCTCCCTGGCTTCCCCGCCCATGCTCCCCGCCCCCAGGTGGCTGGAAGGGCTGTGGGCGCTGGCCTCCTCTATCCTCCCTCCAACCCCCACCATGGAAACCAGATAGAGGCTTTCGTGACCCACCCCCGCGAGGGGCTGGGCAGCTGGAATGGAAAAAGGAGGTCTCGTGGGGCATGCCATCGCCCTGGGCGATGGATCAGAGTAGCTTGATCTTGGCAGAGAGCAGCTCCTCCAGGGCCTTGTGGCCAGAGACTGCCGTCTGCCCCGCCTGGAGACGCTGCTTCTGGATGTCACATGCGAGGGTTGGTGAGAGCTTCTGGATGAGAGTGTAGGTGTGGGTGTCCAGTGCGTTGTCGGCCACCCCCAGCATGCGCAGGTGGATGCAGATGAGGCGTTAGCCATCTGTGAACTCCTCCAGCGCCTCCAGATCGTCCTCTGCCACCAGCTGCAGCCCAGCCAACTCCTGAAATAGACTGGTGCAGACTTGCTCTGCCCTGTCGTAGTTGCCATCCATGATCTTGAAGGTGGTGGCAATGTGATGGTCGAGCGGGGTGATCTTGGCGAGGGTCTTGCCATCGAGTTTATTGTAAAGCCAGGCAAACTTGTCCTCGTCATGCAGAGCGACATTGTCCTCGAGGCGGTGGCGGGCCCAGGAGTGGAAGTGAGCATAGGCGCCAATGTTGGTCCCTTCGAACACTGGGTAGTAGTGAGTCAGCTTCAGAAGCAGCTCCTTGAGGGCAGGCTGGGCCCAGAGCGGCGCCCGGGGCAGCCAAGATCGGCAGAGCTCCTGGCAAGGCCCCTGGTGGCGCAGCAGGCTGATTCTGGACTGCGCCCACCACCGTTGTCAGGGGGGCCTGTTGCTGCTGGATCATGTCTTCAAGCATTTGATGCTGGGCCACCTGTTCCGCAGCTGCCTGCTGCAGCTGCAAAAACGGTTGCATCATCTGAGCCAGGGCACCGGCTATGCTGCCTGCCCCTGGGTGAGCTGGGAGAGGTTGAGCAGGACTGCCACCCCGCCGTCGAGGAGCTGCTGGACCATCGACCGGGGCATGGCGCCCATGCCCTCCAGCTGATCAAAGTCAGGGCAGAGCGCTTGGAAGCTGGTGACCTACTTGCCACTCTCGGAGAGGCCGTGGAGGATGGTCCAGGAGTAAATCGCAGCCGACCCTGGAGGTGGAAGAGGTGGTCCAAGCCGAGCAGGCAGAAGTCGCCTTCACAGGTGCCACAGATGAGGCGGTGGGTGTTGTGCTTCCCAACAGCCCCGGCTGGACACTCGGCGCAGAAATTGCACCTAGACTTGATCGGAAGAACATGAGGGGCCATCCTAGGTTTGAGACATTAGTAGGCGGAAGAGAGGGAGGCGAGCCTTGCTGTAGCTGAGGACGATCTCGAAGCTGTAGCCAATGTACCAGACCCAGAAGCCCACCAGAAACCCGCTGAAGGCCCAGATTCTTACCACAAAAACATGTCCAACGCACAGTGGTAAGCAAGAGTGAAGTGCATCATCAAAGTTGCGCTACGTGAGATCAGTCTTCTGACACATGTTTAGTGTTGGAGAAGACCAACCTGTTCTCGCAGCCCAGGCTTAATGCCCACGTTTGAAGGGTGATGTGTGCTTGTTAATATGAGCCCATGCCCAACGCACAGTGGTAAGCAAGAGTGAAGTGCAGCATCAAAGTTGCGCTACGTGAGATCAGTCTTCTGACACATGTTTAGTGTTGGAGAAGACCAACCAGTTCTTGCAGCCCAGGCTTAATGCCCACGTTGGAAGGGTGATGTGTGCTTGTTAATATGAGCCCATGCCCAACGCACAGTGGTAAGCAAGAGTGAAGTGCATCATCAAAGTTGCGATACTTGAGATCAGTATTCTGACACATATTTAGTGTTGGAGAAGACCAACCTGTTCTCGCAGCCCAGGTTTAATGCCCACGTTTGAGAGTGATGTGTGCTTGTTAATATGAGCCCATGCCCAACGCACAGTGGTAAGCAAGAGTGAAGTCCGTCCAGACAGGAGGAGAAAAGCTTCGGACTGGAGTACCACATCATGGTGAACTCCGCGCACAAGCTGGTTGTCCAGCCCAGCTACCCCGGCCCCTTCCACATGCAGGCCAAGCAATACCTCCACAAGGGAGGTCTTCCTACCCTCCTATGTGTCACAGCCTATGTATGCAGAGCCTGGAGGAAGGCTAAAGGACTGCCTAATCCAGGAACGGCAGCAGTGATGGTGGATGAGAAGGATGCTTCAGAAGAACTATGGGTCCGCCATCTCCAGATGAAGGCCTACGGACTGATCATCTCCATCCTCACGAAGGAGAAGGGATGCTTGCCGATGGCCAAGGCAAACATGGTCTGGGACTTGGACTTGTTCCTCGGCGAGTCTGGCCTCCTTTGCTGCGGCAGCCAACTGGCTATGGCCAACGTCCCTGTAGACACCAAACACCCTCTGCTCCTGCCGAATGACCATCCATTCACCGTTCTTCTTGTCCTCCATTTCCACGAACTGGCAGGGCATCTGAAGGCTAGAGTGACGGCAGGGCTCTTCTGAAAGCGCTATTGGATAACTAGCATCATTAGGAAGATGCAGTCCTTCATAAGGCTGTGCAGCATCTGCAGAAGATTTGAGGCCATGCCGTTCGCCTCTCCTCACTTCTGCCCTTATCCAGCCCTGCGCTTTGACAGTGCTTGCACCATGCAGCATGTGCCCATCAACTTGAAAGGACCCATCGTCTACATTCAGGTCAGGCAAAGGAGCTGATGGTAGAGAGGACCGGGTACATCCTGTTGTATCTCTGCCAGGTGGTGCGTGCGGACCTGGAGGGGCAGAGCATCGCGAACGGCTTGGCCACCATCATGGCCAGGGTCGGTTTCCCCAGACAGGTCTACTGCGACAATGCGAAGCTGCTCCTCTGGGCCACGAAGTCTCTCTTCAGCAAGGCCAGCTCCGGTGAGTGGAAGGCCGACGACCCAGCCATCACCACCTTCTTCGCCAAGAACAACATCCGCATATGCACCATTCCTCCCACTCATCCAGCCTCTGCAGGATCGGTAGAGAACATGGTGGGACTGACAGCAAAGGTGCTGAAGAGGTTGGCGGAGGGGCGAAAGCTGAAGGAGTACGAGTTGACGCTCTTGCTGGCACAGACCAAGGCGATCATCAACTGTCGCCCCCTCTTCACGAATGGCGAGTCCAGCTCCGTCGTTACCCCTGCACACTTCCTCCATCCTCAACTCAACCTTGTCCTCCCGCCCAACTGGGATGATGAAGTGAAGGACCCGGAGGAACTCTACGGAGCAAGGGGAAAGGCGCTGAAGGTGTACGAGCACCAGCTGATGAAGCTCTGGCAGGTGTTCAAGGAGAACCTGCCCCAGGTCTTGATCGAAGAACGCAAGAACCACTACAAGCCCAGGAAGGGCGAGGCTCACCGAGAGCCCATGGACGGAGAGCTGGTGTGGCTCAGCACGGACAACGCTCCTAGGCATTCCTTCAAGCTAGGTCGTCTAGTGGAGCTGCTGCCTTCCCGTTTTTTGGAGCCTCAGGAGGCAATGTTGCTAGCGAGGTGGAGAGTGAAAGGAGGTGCCGAACACAATGAGCTGATGTGCCGCCACATCTCAGATCTCATTCCCATCCTTTACGAGCCTCCAACAGCATCCACCACCATCGATGCCCCAGAAGTTCCGCCCAGACCGCGGGGAGTAGGAGCAGGAAGAGAGGGAGAGGAAGGAGTGAACCTGGAACCTGATGTCGGCGACAAGGTTGCAGACGATGGACAGCTCGCTCTTCAAGGACCATCAGAAGTCCCCCTCCCTTCCACTCCCAGGACCCTTCCCACCCGGGAGCCTTCAAGAGGCATTCTGAAGCGCCAGTCTATGAGAAGGTGCAGAGTGATGTATGACTCCCTGGACAAGGCCGACTTAGGAAGCCGGCCAACGCAGGACTTCTACAACACCCACCCGCCCAGGATGCCTAGAGACACTCAGGCCCTGCTTTCGCTCCAGGAGGAGCGTCTAGAGCAGGAGCCCAGCAGCCTGCGCAAGGAGTTCCTTGGCCTGGTCAGAGGCTGCTACAGGGACAAGGAGCATCTGAAGCTCCGGTTCCAGCATCACTCTGAGGCTCAGCTGAGAGGCGAAGATCCAGCGGATGCACCACCGGATGATGGACAAGCCGCAGCTCATGAAGTGGGCGAGGTAGATCATCACCGCGCAGAGGCTGACCATCGCCACGATGGACAGAGCTGCTCCCAGCATGAAGTAGATGGGTCACAGAATCCGGTCCTTCAGACTTCTCACCTCCACCTCACTCTTCCTTCTCACCTCCTTTAGTCCCTCCATCATTGCACCTACTACTCCAGTCGATGATCTGCTGTACTCCTTGATGTTTCTGGACACCTCCTCTGGCTCCCAGGAGAGATGACTGGAGAATTGAAGCATGGCCTCCACCTGTCGATCGATGCGAGGCATGTCAGCTGAGTAGGCTGCAAGAGCTGTGAAGGGTTGGAGGATAGGGACGTTGTAGAGGGGAGGGGCATCAAAGGTGATGTTGGGTGCTAGCTTGTGCAGGTGTGGGCTCATCAGGTAGGTGGTGAAGACACCACTGGTGAGGTTGCGGAAGTAGTCTCCAATCTCGCTTTGGTCGGTCTCATCCACAAACTCGAACCAGGTCACCTGATCGCAGTGCACTTCTGGACTCAACCAGGTCAAGTCCCTACTGCCTCCCTCAGGCAAGTAGAGAATCTGGCCGTTCATCAACTCCACCGGCATGAACAAGGAGCAGAAGCTGTTTCCTGGCAGATGGTGATTAGGATAAATCCGCTTCACCTCTGCCCTGTGACACTGGCTGATGAAGATCATCGATCCCTTCACCTCAGCCGTGATGTCCTGTAGCTTCAGCATTGCTCGCAGACCATTGGTGGGGTTGAGATAGAAGAGTTGTCGGAAGATCTGGTACTGATGCTCTTCCAGCACGCAGATGCGATGTTCATCCAGCAGTCGGCTGTCATGGACGAACTTCGTCATTGCCTCTACAATGAAGTGCAGGTTTGGAGAGACTGGGTCGGACCTGTTCTTCGTCTTTTCCAGCTTTGCCAGCCTCTCATGGATGGCATCGATGCGACAGTGCCAATGTGCTAGAGGCTCTACTAAATTCACTAGCCTCTTTTTCCTAGAGATTCCTAGGGATGAGCTGAGCTGGAAGCCCTTCAGCAAGAACTGGTAGTAGGCTTCAGAACAATGCACTTCATCCGGCTAAGCTCAGGTCCTAAGTCTCTCTTTCCAGGGCGCAGTGGAGGAGCAGTGGGGGAATTGATGCTGCTTTCCTGGCCTACCTCAATCTGAGGATTTACAACCACCAACTTCCGATTCACTCTCATCGGCAGCCCTTCCTTGGACAGTAGAATGTCTGATGGAAGACACTTCAAGGTGGGCTGATTCCAGGTGTAGTCGGGGTCCAGAAGGTAGGTGGAGAAGGCTGATTGTAGGGATGGAATGCAGACGCGATTCTCGCCAATGACCTCTGCGTCATAGGTGCATCTGCCAGGTGGTGCGTGCGGTGGCGCTCCAGCTCATCCAGGACCTGGAGGGGCAGAGCATCGCGAACGGCTTGGCCACCATCATGGCCAGGGTCGGTTTCCCCAGACAGGTCTACTGTGACAATGCGAAGCTGCTCCTCTGGGCCACGAAGTCTCTCTTCAGCAAGGCCAGCTCCGGCGAGTGGAAGGCTGACGACCCGGCCATCACCACCTTCTTTGCCAAGAACAACATCCGCATATGCACCATTCCTCCCACTCATCCAGCCTCTGCTAAGGTAAATGCCTCTGCTAAGGTAAGGTAAAAAAGGTTTGCCTAGGTAAATGAAATACTTATCAGATTAAACTAGGTAGTTTTCTGTTTGAGCATTCTCATTAAGTAAATTAAAAAATCAAGTTAATAACAAAAACAATTTAATTACTGCATAATTATAAATTAGTAAAATTTATAAGCAAGAAATCCACGACAGCAAAAAGAAATTGATGTCGTGTCTACCAACACATTTCCTATCAAACAGCAACAATTCTCTTTCTCAGAGGCTACATTTGTTTTGTCTTAGCCTAGAGCCAAAGCATTCAGAGAAGGGTATATAAAGGCAGTCGGTATGCCATATTCTCATTCCCTCACTTGGGAGCCGAGTCCAAGCTACCTTCACCATCATCAACCTGGACAGCCTCCCATCCTCTGAGCCCCAAGCTCTAGAGGAGGACGAGTGCCTCCTGGCCAGGGTAAGTAGGGCTGATGTTTCATAAAGCTGCGGATTGCAGTGCGAGCACATCGCCACAATCAGTAGCTTCAGCCTCGCGGCCTCCTACTCTGGCATTACCGCCACCTTCCCCAGCCCACACCGGCTCACCATCTCCTGCCAGCACGGCACCTACAACCACTGAGAGCCACACCTCTCAAGGTTGTCACCTAGCCTCATGCTTATGCCAATCTTCACCTAATGACATGGCATTGCCAGCAAAACAGGAGACCTGCGACATTCAGTCGGCAACAAACTCCAAAAGCAGCACCTCAAAAGGTAGATGTTTCATTTCGTTAAAACCACCACTTTCTGACAAGCAAAGGAAATCTTAAAAGTTTTCCCTTTCTGTCAACTCCAAAAAATACAGAAAACGAAGGATGTTTGCAGAAACTGCCGCGTGCTTGAAACCAGACAAAGGAAAGCAGACTGGCGCACAGAACCCTGAGGCGACAGCAGCAGACAGACCTGCAGCACCTACTTCAGCTACAGCGCCGTCTCCAGCAACAGCGATAGGCTGGCACTCAATCATCACCTCAATGGCATCATCCCAACCGCAACAGTTAATACCCTTTGCCTTTCTACCTCCACAATTAACCCCTTCACTTTCAATTAGCGAAGCTGAACAAAAAATAGATGATTTATTGCTATTTTTGGTGGAAAATGAAGATGAGTACAAAATAGAAGCTAATACATCAGGAGAATGGCTTACACCTTTAAGGACCATGCTGCACGAGCTGGTCGAGCTGGACAACCTTCTATGCAGCTCATACAACAGTTTGTACCAGGAATGTCTGAACTTATCGACCAATGTTTGAGTTTTGGCTAATTATAGGCACACTGGCAGTCTATCCAGCAAAGATGGAAGGAGACGACAACCAAAGAGCCAGCCTATGCCTACTCTCATCAGGACTCCTTTGCATCTTTCCAAGGGACGCCATCCCAGCCCTCCATGCCGCTGCCCTTCACGCAGTGGCAACACTCAAACAGAACGACATCTCCCACGCGAACTTGATAGTGCGAAATTATCAGTCAAATCAAAATGCATTAATTTCTTTGCATCTTGAAACATTACAGAGTCAGGTGGATGGGCCGTGCCTGCAAGGAACCACCCAATGGGCGGACCTGCAGTCAGTGAATGATGCTGAACTGCTGGCAGCGAAATGCCTAGCCCGCCACCTGCAACTACTCATAGCAACTGACCGCGGTTTTGACTTCCACGCCTCAAGCCTACGCTGGCTTCTGTCACAAGTGCAGGTCTCTTCAGACCCAACGGTTGCTATGCTCGCTTTCACTCAATTTATGAGAACAGGTTCAACCTTAAAGGGAGGACTGCAACCTACGCAAATGGCGGAGTGCCAGAAGCGGTGGGGCTTCTGCCCTTTCAACATGGTGAACAAGTGCGGGAAGTCTGACACTGACGTCATCACCGTCAGCCACTCCTGGTCGGGCTGGGAGTGCTTCATGGTGGACTGGACCGGCTACAACGAGTTCAGGGCGGCCAAGCTTGCCACCAGCTACACCACCATCCACATGCACGCCCTACGTCCCAACCCAAGGAATCCAACCTGCCCCAACAGCTTCAAGGCCATCATTTGCCAGTCCCAGCCGCAGGTCCAAAAGTACACTCCTAAGGCCTGCAACCCACCTAGGAAAGACGAGCCTCCGTCCTACCCGCTGACGCTAGGAGCGGCCCTACTCTGGTCCCCCTGCAACCCTACTCTCCACCTCTACAGAGCCCCAATGGAGAGCGAGCCCTGGGAGCAGTTCCAGGCCTGGCACAAACAGCACTGTCGCCCTGCCTACTGGAAGCTGGCCTACTGATCAGCCGAAGCCCTGCAGTGGGCCGCCCCCTTCCTCAACATGCTCCGGCTGTGCCTCTGCAGCATCTCCATTGAGTTCATCAAGCCCGACAGAGAAGGGTACTACCTGTGCACCAAGGTGCACGAGGAGTCCAACAACATTGCCTCCTCCAACTCCGGCGTCCCCAAGATGAACTTCGGCCAGCTCACGTCCTGCATCATGAAGTGCCTACCCAAAGCCCAGAACTGGATGCACTCCTACATGATGCGCCTGCTGGAGATCATGACCCCGCATGAGGTCTTCATCCACATGTTTGAGACCTTCACCTCCAGGCTCTGGCATAACTCCCGCACCCGCAAGGGCCTGCTCGACGATCGCATGGCTGTCCTACACTCCACCAGCGTCTACACCCAACTGCGCCTCAGCTACGAGATGTCCTCCCAGGGGAGGATCCGGGAGTTCTTCGCAGGTCAGCGCACAGACATGGAGACCAACCCCTTGGTCACCGAGTACCCCAAGTATGGCCCTGCCATCAAGTTCGACATCCCCGAGCTGGAGGAGCAGCCCTGGAACCTGCTGGCAGAGGACCAGCCCTTCGCCTGCCTCCTCCTGGGCCACTTCAAGCACACGATCGAGTCTACAGACCTGGCCGATGGCTCCCATCTATGCTGCATCCCCTTCAGCTGGGAGGGCATCTGTGCACTGCCCAAATCCTTCTGCCAGTTCACCGCCATCGAGTCCATCGTCATGTGCAACCGCTTCACGCCCAGCGGTGACCTCATCACAAATCGCGCCGCCTCCCAGCTCCACTGGAGCAGAGAGGACACTACCCTGCCCATCCCATTCCAGAAGGCGCTTGAGGAGCCAATCACCAATGTCCTCCCTTCGCAAGCTCAGGAAGAGCACGAAGCTGAACAGCGCATATCCAGTTTATTTGGCCTTTCTGCCAAAATCTTTTTTCATTAATCCTGACAACTTTAGGCATCGATGTCATATGGAAGAGCATCAGTACCAGATCTTCCGACAACTCTTCTATCTCAACCCCACCGATGGTCTGCGGCAATGCTGAAGCTACAGGACATCACGGCTGAGGTGAAGGATGATGATCTTCATCACATGTCACAGGGCAGAGGTGAAGCGGATTTATCCTAATCACCATCTGCCAGGAAACAGCTTCTGCTCCTTGTTCATGCCGGGTAAAATTGATGAACGGCCAGGGATATTTCTCTACTTGCCTGAGGGAGGCAGTCAACCTTGACCTGGTTGAGTCCTGGGAGCTGCCACTGCGGATCAGGTGACCTGGTTCGAGTTTGTGGATGAGACTGACAAAAACGAGATTGGAGACTACTTCCGCAACCTCACCAGTGGTGTCTTCACCACCTACCTGATGAGTCCACACCTGCACAAGCTAGCACCCAACATCACCTTTGATGCCCCTCCCCTCTACAACGTCCCTATCCTCCAACCCTTCACAGCTCTTGCAGCCTACTCAGCTGACATGCCTCACATCAATCAGACAGGTGGAGGCCATGCTTCAATTCTCCAGTCATCTCTCCTGGAAACCAGCAGAGGTGTCCAGGAACATCAAGGAGTACAGCAGATCATCGACTGGAGTAGTAGGTGCAATGATGGAGGGACTAAAGGAGGTGAGAAGGAAGAGTGAGGTGGAGGTGAGAAGTCTGAAGGACCGGATTCTGTGACCCATCTACTTCATGCTGGGAGCAGCTCTGTCCATCGTGGCGATGGTCAGCCTCTGCGCGGTGATGATCTACCTCGCCCACTTCATGAGCTGCGGCTTGTCCATCATCCGGTGGTGCGTGCACACCTCCAATCTGGCCTCTCAGCTGAGCCTCAGAGTGATGCTGGAACCGGAGCTTCAGATGCTCCTCATCCCTGTAGCAGCCTCTGACCAGGCCGATGAACTCCTTGCGCAGGCCGCTGGGTTCCTGCTCTAGACGCTCCTCCTGGAGCGAAAGCAGGGCCTGAGTGTCTCTAGGCATCCTGGGTGGGTGGGTGTTGTAGAAGTCCTGCGTTGGCCAGCTTCCTAAGTCGGCCTTGTCCAGGGAGTCATACATCACTCTGCACCTTCTCATAGACTGGCGCTTCAGAATGCCTCTTGAAGGCTCCCGGGTGGGAAGGGTCCTGGGAGTGGAAGGGAGGGGGACTTCTGCTTGTCCCTGAAGAGCGAGCTGTCCATCGTCTGCAACCTTGTCGCCGACATCAGGTTCCAGGTTCACTCCTTCCTCTCCCTCTCTTCCTGCTCCTACTCCCCGCGGTCTGGGCGGAACTTCTGGGGCATCGATGGTGGTGGATGCTGTTGGAGGCTCGTAAAGGATGGGAATGAGATCTGAGATGTGGCGGCACATCAGCTCATTGTGTTCGGCACCTCCTTTCACTCTCCGCCTCACTAGCAACATTGCCTCCTGAGGCTCCAAAAACGGGAAGGCAGCAGATCCACTAGACGACCTAGCTTGAAGGAATGCCTAGGAGCGTTGTCCTTGCTGAGCCACACCAGCTCTCCGTCCATGGGCTCTCGGTGAGCCTCGCCCTTCCTGGGCTTGTAGTGGTTCTTGCGTTCTTCGATCAAGACCTGGGGCAGGTTCTCCTTGAACACCTGCCAGAGCTTCATCAGCTGGTGCTCGTACACCTTCAGCGCCTTTCCCCTTGCCTCCATAGAGTTCCTCCGGGTCCTTCACTTCATCATCCCAGTTGGGCGGGAGGACAAGGTTGAGTTGAGGATGGAGGGGACTATGCAGGGGTAACGACGGAGCTGGACTCGCCATTCGTGAAGAGGGGGCGACAGTTGATGATCGCC
>JASANA010000642.1:0-27847 GCA_030248095.1 Ptycholaimellus sp. GST1_10
TTCCTTCCTGATATTTTGTTCCGACTTTTTCATTTGCCTCTATAGTTGCAGATCCGGCAGCCTTTGCCCTGCTTTCCTTCTGCCTCATGCTGAACTGCTCCGTAAACGCCCTCGTCTACATCTGCTTCAACGGGGTCTTATACATTTGTATGCAAGAAGTGAAAAACACATTTCGATTGACAGGAGGTCAAAAAGGTGTTGCTGAAGCTGTTGTAGCGGCTATTTGTTAGCGATTTCAGAGCACAAGCGGTTGCGACCAGTTTAGAACTTGTGTTATTGCATTATGCATTTCGTTGTGGCTAATAAATAAAAAACACAGTGTAATTTAGGCGCAAAAACTTGATTTTCATGTTTTTCTTTTCTTGAAACTTGATTTTCAAAAACTTCATGTATATATCTGGTACCATCGGCAAGCCAAAAGTGGGTCTCTTTTCTCAAAATTTTGTAATTGCCTCGAGCAAAAAGTCAGGGGAATACATCTACTACTAGTGGAATCTGCTTTGACAGTTGCATTTTGTTTTTGGCGCGCAGTTCAGTGTCTCTTTCCATGCGCGCCCAAAAACAAAATGCAGATGACTTCCATGACTTCTCTGTGAGGAGCCAGAGCCTTATCAATTTTAAGATCTAGCAATAACCCCGAAAACGTACACCTGGGTCGAAAAGAGGGGCTGGGCGCTGACGGTTCGCTTCGCTCCCTCGCGCCAGCCCAATTGTTGTAAATTTTTTGCTCCAAAATGTCTGAATCTGAAAATTGAAGCAAAATAAATTCTCCGGGTCGGGGAATTGAAGCCCGGTCTTGCACGTGACAGGCGCGGATACTCACCACTATACTAACCCGGATGTGTTTTAACGGACATAATGAGTGGGCAGTAAAGTAATAAATTACTTACTGGATTTGTTTCATTCAATTTTGAAAAAGAAACTGAATTGAAATGTTTATCCAGATTTGGGACTAAGTGACCATTGATATCATCTAGCTTGGTAGTGAAAATGTGCATCTAAAAACATTTGCCAATGGTGACATTGTGTTTGAGCTTGGTGTTTCATTGAATTCATAAAGCAAAACATTTAGTTAACGTTGGCAATGACATGAGGTGAGCAGTAAGCTAAAACTATTTACTGCTTCGAATACTAGCAGATTCTTTGCTTAGGGAAATACGGTTATCGGCGGTGATCAGCTTAAGAAACCATAGAAACCAAGTTGATGCTTGTATCATACTAGTTTAGAACAATAATATACAAATGAAAAACATCTGCTGATTGGTAGTTGCACTTTCGTGAGGCCGCATGCAATGATGATATTGCACAATTATGACGCCCAGTGCAACTAGGCACTGGGCGTTTTCCAAAGAATATTCAGGGCTCTCAGCCGCTCTGTGTAGAGGGCGAGACTGGTTGTACCTGAATACGTTGGGTAATAACCAACGAGTCAGTTGGTGGTATTGCTCTAACTACTCCTGCGCAGCATGTTCCTCTCTGGTATCCCAATAGCCTTCTCGTGCCTATTGAGCTCGCAGTCATTCAGAGGGCAGATGATATACAAGGGAACAAAAGCGCCATCTGGTGTCGGTCAGGGATAGGTTTCGACCACTAGGGGTCGCCGTTGTTTCTGGGCTACGCCTAGAGTTTGAGCACTGTCAGAGAACTCAGTGACATTGCGAGGAGTCAATGCTGCCCCAAAATGACTGAGTTGCAAGCTGTGAAGGAGTTGAAAAGGTGTGAAAAGTCGGATATTACCCAGCGTATTCAGGTACAACAAGTCTCGTCCTCTGCACACATTGGCTGAAACATTGAACGCTTTTTAGCATACGCTCGGCTCCTTACTATACCGGGTGTCTCAATTTAGCAGCAAATCTTAGAATGAAGAGTGTCTCAAATTATAGCAACAACACTTAGAATTTATATCAGCAAACTGAAGAGGCCTAAAGGCTAATCTCGAGCGACAGTCAAACGAATGAAGATTGCAAGAAGAAGTGTTGGAAAATTACAGAACTTCATAACGATTTCATAAAGGGCCACTTGAAAATTTTAGTGGTCCTGAAAATCTCAATTTTACCGCCCAACATTTTCACAGGCCAAGGCTTTTTTTTCACATTTGATGCTGAAATTCATTGTATGATTTACTATGAACCTTTATTTTGGTTTTAAAGGACCGTAAATTGGCTTGACAAACCCGGACAGAATGTCGCTGATTTATCTAGCATTCGCAATTTTCTTGTAATCTTTCAGTTTCAAGCATGAAACAAAGAAAGTAAGCAGATCCGGGTTAGTATAGTGGTGAGTATCCGCGCCTTCACGTGCGAGACCGGGCTTCAATTCCCCGACCCGGAGAATTTATTTTGCTTCAATTCTATTACATCAGCAACATAAAATAAGCTGCATGTTTTTTCATTCAACTAGCCCGCGGCAAAAAGCAACAGAAATTATAACACTGCCGATGATTTTACATGCAATTAAAGTTATTTTTGCGCGGCCGCAGGCCGCCTGCCGCGAAGGGCAGGGCAGTCAGAGCTCCGGAGGCCGTAGGGCATGGGCGCGGAGGCCCCGGAGCGTAGCCTAGCATGCGAAGCATGCTAGGCGAAGCGTAGGGGCCGTAGCGCCCATGCCCGGAGGCCGGAGGAGCTCTGGCGCCCTGCCCGGAGCGGCGGGCGGCCAAGGCCCGCTTATACAGTTACCCCATTTTTCGTCCGTCTGTCCGCATATATATATATATATATATATATATATATGTGGTTCCAGAGCCCGGACTCGACGGTTTTTCAACGAAATTGGCCCAAATTTTGCATGAAGGTCCGTCTGGGTGGTGGCTAGGAGGGTTTTTCTGCGCATGGCGTCATTTTGATTGGTTCTGGATTTATGACCAAAAAACCATGAAAATGGGGGCCTTGAAATTCGAAAAAGTTTCGAAAAAGTTCATTTTACTTTTAATTATTATTTATTATTATTGTTTAAACGCCTCAGAAACCAAAACTAGACTATAACACTGTTACTGTTTCTTATTGTTTTGAGAATCATTTTATTTCCTTATTTCATTTTATTGCTTAACAAGGTGATCACGGCCGCGCGCATCTATTCGCGATAGCCGATAATACCTTGTTATTTTCTTCCTTTCAGCATGCAGAGATGCAAATGCTGTTTGTTCCCAGGGCTGATGACCAGAATCCCCCCCAAGGCGTTTACCCCCCCCCCCAAGCTTTTACCCCCCCCCCCCCACCTGTGAAGTATCCCTCCCACGTAAGTATCCCCCCAAAATCATTAATCTATGTACGTATGGTCATGCTTTCAAGGCCATTTTTGATGTTTTTGCACTTGCGATTTCGGTGACCAGTATCCCCCCCCCCAAATGCCAAAATCCCTTGATTGATGACCACTATTCCCCCCCCCCCCAAATGCCACTTGGAGGGGGGGGGCAAAACCTTTGGGGGGGGCAAAACTTTGGGGGGGGGGGGGCAAACCTCTTGGTTGGTCCAAAACTGGCTTGGGGGGGGTAAACGCCTTGGGGGGGATTATGGTCATCAGCCGTTCCCAGTTCTGTTACTGGTTGACGAATAAAACAAAGATATGCATCATTTCATGCCTATTTAGATGCATGTATGACGCAAGCTAGGTTTAAAAATGTAGCATCCTCTGCTGTTTTTCCCAAATCTGGTCGGAAGAAGAAAAAAGAGCACGAGTTTTTGATTAATTTTAAACAAATTTAAATTCAAAACGAGTTATCTTTTCACGTTACATATATTTCAATAAACTGACGAAAATCTAATACTCTGTTTGAAAATCCGAAAAAAAAGCTTAAATAGCTTGTCACCATCCAAGGCAAATTGGTTGATAAGATTTTATTGGTTGTAGGAATTATCATATTGGTTGCGTTAGCAACACTCAAAAACTTATTTCACTGCTTACAAAAATCCTTTGAATCCAGTGGCGGATATAGGGGGGAAAAGGGGGACGTTTCCCCCCCCCCCCCCCCACCGAATTTTGGGGGGGGGGGGGAGGCAGCCCCCCCCCCCCGAAACTTTCAGGAGGGGAAAAATTTCACCCTTTTAGATACATCTTGTCAAAAAAGTCTAATTTAGTCTAATATAAATTTTGACCAAAAATTTCCCCCCCCCCCGAACCAAAATCCTATATCCGCCACTGTTTGAATCCCTTCCAAATAATACTGTCAATTCCGAAGCACTCCAGAAAGCCTCTTCGTACGATTGCTTCGTCCTGCTTCTGGCTCGAAAGCACGACAGATGCTCCACTAAATGTGCCACAGTTAAAACATTAAGATCTGAAGCGCCATGCTACCTGCATTTTTCGCTGGTGTTTTGATGTTTTTGAGCATTTCTCTTTTCGTGAAATGTCCGATCGCAAGCTGCGCACTGGTATGGTCGAAGTTTGTAGCAGGCGATTATGTGGCTTTCCATTCTCTGAGCCCTGCTAAATCAAACATCCTTGACATGTTCATTCAAAGAAGAATTCAAATATTACGAACTTCCGTAACACAATAAGCTCTTTCCCGCAGCGAAGACATGAAGCCGTATTTCCCGCATCATTTTGGCATGCTGACTTCTTCAAACTGCTGCTAGGAAGTTCAGGCAGTTCAGTTTTCGCAGGATATTCTGAATGAAAGGTAATGCTGGCAGCTTGGCGATCTGCTTCAGTACTGTTAGAATGACGAATTTTCTTTGCCATGGCATCAATGTTTTGGGTTGGCAATTGAAGGTTGAGAGTTCCGTGATGCAGGTAAATGGCATGAAGAGAAGCTTCAGAGGGATCAGTGGCAGTGAATTCACAAACGGTGCATTGCCATTTGGGCGAACTTGCAAGATGTCCCAAATGAATTCGGGTCAAATGCAGTGGTAGATATGAGGCTGACATTTCAATGAAGCACTCCGAACACCTCATGTTTTTCTTTCTTTTGACTCGATTTCGGAAAGAAAGGTTAAATGCAAAGCACTGTGTATTTTGAGATAAATCTTGATTCAGTAGGATGTGATCATAGAGAACTAGAGGATTAACCATAGCATACTATAGTGTTATAAACACTGACGCATTAATTCATAGTCAGACGATGCCAACCGAAACATATTAGGCACAGGCAGTGCACAATTTCGCATGGTTTCTTATGTCAAAATTGACTGTTTAACATGTGAATTAATCTTAATCCCAGTAAAAGCTTGAAACATGTGAGTGTCAATTCAACTAGATTACTTGGAAAAAGTCGCACCTCAGTTCAGACTGAATAGCAAATCAATGCCAGCGATTTTCAAGAAACTAACATCACCAACGTTCAGCTCAGGTCCTGTGCCATTTTACAGCAAAAAACCGCATCTTATAAGCTTGAAGCCAGCTAGAACTACACTTCAACGTAAAATCACTTCTGAAAGGCTTCTGACTTCTTGCGTTGGCATATTTAAATTATTAAACAGACGCTTTCTCTCTAGTTCTCTGTGATGTGATTGAACAGTTACTTTAATATTCTTCTGCTCAAAGAAGTCTCAACTTTTATCATTTCAATGTTCAATTATCGAACAGAAATTTCTGACTTATTTGATGTCTAATACCTCTAAAATACATCGCAACTAATACATCGTAAATAAATTAAATCATGAAATTCCTAGTTTAGAGAAATCCTTTGAATCCCTTCCAAATAGTACTATCAATACCAAAGCACTCAAGGAAGCCTTCTCGTACGATCGCCTCATCTTGCTTCTGGCTCGAAAGCACGACAGATGCTCCACTAAACTCGCCAAAATAACAGGCTTTAAAACTGGAGCAGAAAATTTACCTGCACCCTATCCTGGTGCGTTGATGTCTTTGTGTAGTGCTTTTGTCGGTAAATGATTGACCGCATGCTGTGCACTGAAATGGACGAAGTTTGTAGCAGGATACTATATGAATTTCCATCGTCTGAGCCCTGCTAAATCCAACTTCCATTGCGTACAAAGAAAAAATCAAAAATTGATAACTTCTTTGATACAAAAAGCTCTTTCCCGCAACGAAGACATGAAGCAGTATTTCTCGTATCTTCTTCCGATGCCGACTTCTTCAAACTGTCGCTCTCCAGTTCATGCAATTCGACTTTCACAGTATTGTTAGAATGGCCAATTTTCTTCGCTATGTTTTGAGATGGTAGTTCAAGTTTGAGAGTTCCGTGCTGCATGTAAATGGCATGAAGAGAAGCTTCAGAGGGATCAGTGGCAGTGAATTCGCAAGCGGTGCAATGCCATTTGGGCGAACTTGCAAGGCGTCCCAAATGAATTCGGGTCAAATGCAGCGGCAAATGTGCGGATGAAATTTCTATGAAGCATTCCGAACACCTCATGTTTTCTTTCTTTTGACTCGATTTCGGAAAATAAAGCTCAAATGTAAAGTATTGTGTGTTTTAAGATATATCTTGATTCAATATGATGTGCAGGTATTTTAAAATTCTTCAGCTTAAAATAGCCCTTAAGTTTTCAGTGTTCAGTCAGTCAGTCAGTGCTCAATGCCATTTGTGCATGCTAACAAGGCCAATAGTGTGTGGTGTTAATGCCAATAGTGGTTATAGACTAAAATCTTGTTGGTTTTCTGTTTTATTTATTACTAAAATATTAATTTAGAGAAATCCTTTGAATCCCCTCCAAATGTGACTGTCGATTGCGAAGCACTCAAGGAAGCCTGCTCGTACGATTGTCTCATCCTGCTTCTGGTTTGCAAGCACGACCGATGCTCTACTAAAATTTCCAAAATATCAAATTATAAATGCTGGAGCGGAAAATTACCTGCACTCCAGGCTGGTGCGTTGGTGTTTTTGAGTAGCGCCCTTCTCTGTAAATGTTCGACCGCAAGCCATGCACTGAAATGGACGAAGCTTGTAGCAGGATATTATATGTTGCTCCATCGTCTGAGCCCTGCTAAATCCAACTTTCTTTGCCTTTGCGTACCAAGAAAAATTCAAACATTGAAAACTTCTTTGATACAAAGAGCTCTTTTCCGCAACGAAGACATGAAGCCATATTTCCGGTATCCTCTTTGCATGATGATTTCTGCAAACTGTCCCTCTGCAGTTCATGCAGTTCGATTTTCGCAGGAGATTCCGAATGGAAGGTCATTTTGGGAGCTTGGCTTTCTGTGGTAATACTGTTAGAATGACGAATTTTCTTCGACAATTGTTGTGATGGTAGTTGAAGGGTGAGAGTTTCATGCTGCGTGTAAATGGCGTGAAGAGAGGCTTCAGAGGGATCAGCGGCAGTGAATTCGCAAACAGTGCAATGCCATTTGGGCAAACTTGCAAGGCGTCCTAAATGAATTCGGATCAAATGCAGTGACAAATGTGCAGAAGAAATTTCGATGAAGCATTCGGGACAGCTCATGTTTTACGCTTCTGACATGGCATTGATAAGTTCTCTTTGAATGAGAATTGTGTGTCTTGAGATAAATCTCAAAATAATGCTGGAACCAAACAATGAATTGAGCTCTAAGGATGGAAAAGGTCTGTAAAAAGTCCAATTTTTGAAGAAATATCTCATTTAGAGCGCTAGAACCAGATAAGACATCTTACAGCTAAATGTTCAATGGACAATTCCATTTTTAAAAGCGAGCTTTCAAGGCGCCCCTAATGAATTTATGCCAAAACAGATCTTTCCGTTGAAAACTCGATTTTGTGCCGTTACTTCAGGTTCATTTGTTTTTCATCATCAACAGGAACTCAAAAGCTACGCTGATTTCATCAGTTCAATTCCATCAATTCCAAAGCTGGGCACAGAGAGGCCAAGCAGAGCACAGCTAGAAAAAGAGCATGGAGGCTGGATCCATGGAAACTGCAAACCGGGATACCTTTACCCATTTCAGTTGATCAAAGTGAAATGGAGGGCTGGTTGGTCTTCTACGTCCTTCTATTTTTCAGCCAGCTTGCTGGTGCACAGCGCAATGAATCGGAACATCCTGGCAAATCGGAGGAAACTGGTCCAAATGTAATCCTGCCAGTAGGCGCATTTAGCCTATTCTTCCTCATCTGCTGCCTATGCAGCGCCCATCGTCTCTACTTCCGCCACGCTCATCTCCATAGACTCAGCTATGTTGGTGTTTGTTTTGGTAGAAAATGATTTTGCTATCATTGACCGTGAATATTTGCAGTCATAAACAAAAATAGTAATAGACTGTAATTTATGCTAAAAATATTAACAAAACAAGTATATGGCGCAAAGCGCAATAGGTGACCGCGGAGCGCTTACACCTCCACATGTAGTAAAATCAAAAAATTAAGGAAAAAGTCTGCTGTGAAAGTGATCATTGCATCTCAAAAGGAAAATTCTGTGGTTTCTCAACCATTTTCAAAAGTAAGCACAGATTTGGAATCGTTATATACGACTTGTGAACAAAAAAACTCAAGTCTTCTGTGCAATTATCAGCCGTTCAGCTGCTACTAATCATTGATGCTATTGTCATGCGTGAAAGTTTGTCACCCAAGAGGGCAAGTCTGTGGTTTCTCAACCATTTTCAAAAGTAAGCACATATTTGGAATCGTTATATACGACTTGTGAACAAAAAAACTCAAGTGTTCTGTTCAATTATCAGCCGTTCAGCTGCTACTAATTATTGATTCTATTGTCATGCGTGCAAGTTTGTCACTCAAGAGGGCAAGTCTGTGGTTTCTCAACCATTTTCAAAAGTAAGCACAGATTTGGAATCGTTATATACGACTTGTGAACAAAAAAACTCAAGTTGTTTGTGCAATTCTCAAGATTACAGGTGCTAGAGCGCAAAAACTGTATATTGCAATGTTTAAACCTTTCTACCCAAAAAAGTAATGCTTCAAATGGTCGGAAACCGGTTCCACCCCTCCAGGATCCAAGCGGCACATGATAGCTTTCAGGAAAAAAAAAGTATGTCCAGATCCGTTGAGAATTCGCCCGTGCCCAGCACTTGCAGATATATATACATATATATATATGAGGACAAAAGTTCTGTAACCTCTATAGACCGCGGAGCGGCCCTTCGGGCCGCTCCGCGGTCAAATATCTAGAAATTTTTGTGAATTTGAAACGTTTAAAGCAAACAGCAAAAAAAGGCTTAATTGATTTTTCAATTTCATTTCAACTACCATGATTTTGGAGGAGACAGTAAAATCTTGCTTGGAAAATGAGGGCACCAGATTGAATTGATTGGCCCAGCTTATTGCAGGCCAACAGAATGGCTCATATGCAGCCAATGCCAGTGGGCTACGTCAACAGCATGGCATACCCTACCTATGGACTCACAGGACAGCCGTCTAGCCAGGCCCAATCCTACGCTCATCCAAATGCCGTTGCTACGGCCGAAGTTCTTCCTGATGTCAATTCGGCCAAAGAAACTCCCGATACTGATGAGAACCGCAAGGAGTTCCCTGGCGCTACTCCTCCAGTGCCGCATAGACCTCGACCCTTTTACATGACTTAAAATTCATGCTTCTTGCGCTTTCTTAGGCTTGCTTTATTGGCATGTTTATAGGCAATGTTCTTACCGATTGTGTACTAATAGTTTTGCTACTAATAATATTTTCTAATAGACAATTGAATTTATCGATTCTACATCAATAACACAGCAGAACACTACCAAATGATGCAGAGGTTGCCAGGGTTATAGCGAGAGCCTTTGGGGAAGCCGACGAGGGATCAAAACTCCGACCTATCTTTTTGGGCTGACGCCTAGTTTCCCCCCCTAATCAAAGTTCCCCCCCCATGGAGGGGTAACGGCCAACCAAGGGGGGGGACCCCCCATCAAAGTTTCCCCCCCCCATGAAAGTTCCCCCCCCCCCCCAAGTTTTACCTATCACGCACACCCTGCGAAAATAGGTGAAAATAGTCTTGGGGGGGAGAAACTAGTCGTCGAAATCGAGGACTAGTTTCCCCCCCAAGGATTTTGACGACTAGTTTCCCCCCCCCCCAAGACACAAATTGCCTTGTTTTGACGACTAGTTTCCCCCCCCCCCCCCCCAAGGATTTTGACGACTAGTTTTCCCCCCAAGACACAAATTGCCTTGTTTTGACGACTAGTTCCCCCCCCCCCCCCCCAAGGATTTTGACGACTAGTTTTCCCCCCCCCCAAGACACAAATTGCCTTGTTTTGACGACTAGTTCCCCCCCCCCCCCCAAGACACAAATTGCCCCAGGACAGAAACTAGGGGATGCATTAGCGCAGGGTGTGTGGTATAGGTGAGAATCTTGGGGGGGGGGAACTTTGGTCAGGGGGGGAAACTTTCTTGGGGGGGACCGCTAGGGGGGGATAATCCGATGGGGGGGGGGGGAAACTAGGTGTCAGCCTCTTTTTGAGAGGCAAATTTTCAAGCTCTTCATAAATATGACCTCTTCATAAATATGACCTCTTTAGAAATGTGTGTTTCGCGGTCACCATTGCGCTTTGCGCCATTATACCTTCTAGCCTTCGATCCAGTCAGCCAACTGCTCAAAAGGTCTGGAATCGTCAAAAAATATATTATACCAGCTTTCAGACAGACTTTTACCAAAAAAGCGAAAATTCTTGTGCTACTGTTGGTATTGGTGGCGCTTAGCATTGGCCAGAGCCTAACCAGCTGACTCAGCTCATATCACCTCAAAAGCAAAGAAGTTGCCCCTTCAACTGCAGAAATTGCAACAGCAGAAGTGTTTTTGCAAGATGGAAACACTTCGGTTCTATCTTTTGTTTGGAACGATAAAGACAAATTAGGTTCACCATCAATCCCCCAAGAAAAAAATTTACGATGAATTTAAACTTTCATGCTTTGCAAAGTTCCTAATCAATTGATAAACTTCATCAATACAAATGTGCTATATTTGTGTTTTAAAGGTATTTTGAAGTGCTCAAAAAAATCCTTCAACAAGTATATGGCGCAGAGCGCAATAGGTGACCGCGGAGCTCTCAACATACCCCATTTTTGAACCTTTCTACCCAAAAAAGTAATGTTTCAAATGCGCTGGGACTTGTTCCACCCCTCGAGATCTTCCTAAAATTTTATTACCTTTCAGGAAAAAAAATTTTGTCAAAATCCGTTGAGAATTGAGCCTTTTAGAGCATACCCAAATTTTCGACCTTTCTACCCAAAAAAGTAATGTTTCAAATGCTCGGAAACCGGTTCCACCCCTCGAGATCTTCCTAAAATTTTATTACCTTTCAGGAAAAAAAAAAGTTTGTCAAAATCCGTTGAGAATTGAGCCTTTTACAGCATACCCAAATTTTCGACCTTTCTACCCAAAAAAGTAATGTTTCAAATGCTCGGAAACCGGTTCCACCCCTCCAGATCTTCCTAAAATTTTATTACCTTTCAGGGAAAAAAAAGTTTGTCAAAATCCGTTGAGAATTGAGCCTTTTACAGCATACCCAAATTTTCAACCTTTCTACCCAAAAAAGTAATGTTTCAAAAGTTCAAATTCCGGGTCTACCCCTCCAGATCTTCCTAAAATAGCATTACCTTTCAGGAAAATAAAAGTTTGTCCAAATCCGTTGAGAATTCGCCCGTTCCCAGCATTTCCAGACATACATATATATATACACATGAGGACAAAAGTTTAGTAACCTCTATAGACCGCGGAGCGGCCCTTCGGGCCGCTCCGCGGTCAAAAATAATTTACCTTAATTTTTGGGCTGACGCCTAGTTTCCCCCCCTAATCAAAGTTTCCCCCCCCCATGGAGGGTTACCGGCCAACCAAGGGGGGGACCCCCCCCCCCATGAAAGTTCCCCCTCCCCCCCATGAAGTTTTCCCCCCCCTCAAGATTTTACCTACCACACACACCCTGCGCTAACTCGTCCCCTAGTTGATACGGCTCAGCAGTAAAACTAGGTGAACAAATGTGAAATTGTGTCTTGGGGGGGAAACTAGGCGTCAAACACTTGGGGGGGGGGGGGGAAACTAGTCCACGATTTCGACGACTATTTTCCCCCCCCAAGACACAATTTCACCTATTTTCCATGCTAAACAGGGAAATTTGTGCCTTGGGGGGGGAAACTAGTCGTCGAAATAGAGGACTAGTTCTCCCCCCCCCCCCAAGAGTTTCGACGCCTAGTTCCCCCCCCCCCCCCCAAGACAAAAATTTCCTTGTTTAGACTGCCGTATCAGCTATGGGCTGCATTAGCGCAGGGTGTGTGGGTATAGGTAAAATCTGGGGGGGGGAAACTTTGATTAGGGGGAAACTTTCTTGGGGGGAAACCTCTTGGGGGGGAAACTTTGATTAGGGGGGGAAACTTTCTTGGGGGGAAACCTCTTGGGGGGGGGGGAAATCCCATGGGGGGGGGGAAACTAGGTGTCAGCCAATTTTTGTTTAACGGACAAAGGAGCAAGAAAAAGGACACGTGTTTGAAGCGTTTTGTCTGGCAGTGATAGACAGCACAACAGCCAGTTTCCAAGCAGAGTTCACAGCTCAGAAGTCTCTCATTCGACTGAAGCAAGCGAGAAACATGGCGATCTGCCTTCTCCTCCTCTTCGCTCTGGCCCAGGTCAGGCCTCATCGAGCAAGGCACGGGGACTGAGCACCCTTCTTTCAGGTGGTCCTAGGCCAGTTCCCAGGCGGCTTCGGTCACCGCGCCCCGAGTGTATGTCTGGTGCCGTTGAGCAACAATGGGCACCAGTGCTTCCGTCCACTATTCCTCTGGTGCATCTACTGGCCTTCCCTTTCACTATCTTATCAGCCACTCCAGAGCCATTTCTGGGGAAGGGCTTCGGGGAGGAGTTGGCAGGGTGGAGGGTGAAAAGGATTAGAGGGTAAAGAGTGTTGGCGATGAAAAGACATGGAGAGAGAGATTGCAGGACCTATGACATGCACCTACGCGCTTGCCGTCGCACCCACTCCCGCGTCTGCCCCGGCGGCTCCAACCTCTGGAACAGCGCCATCGAGTGCGAGCGGGTCTGCGGTGGCGGCGGTTTCGGTTGGCGCCCTTTCTCCTTTCCTGCCCAAGCAGTGATGCAAACCAATGTGTCCCACCGAGAATCAAGAATTTTTATCGTTTATCGTAATATTCTCGTCCGGATCGCGATTTTTGAATTTTTATTGGTTCTGGGTTTGTATGCGGTTTTTGCTTTTGGAAAAAGTGGGACCCACTGATGCAAACTGCGTGCTAGAAAAGCTGCTCAAGAAAAACTGATGGTATTAGCAGGCCCCGCACCGCCAACTTTCGGAGGAGGGCTGCCGGCACCAGCACGCATCCATCCCGGTTTCAAAATCCACTGTCTTTCAGCTTTCTAAGGCTAAAATTATCTCGAACTCGAAGTGATAGTGGGGCTTCAGATTGCAATTGTACAGGGCTATGGTTGATGTATGCAGGTAACGGGCGGGACCCCTATCGAAGATTCCAGGACCAAGTCCTCCCCATTGCTACTGGCTCTCTAGAAGGTTCAACTATCTTTCAACTTCGATCGCTGCAAAACTGCTGCATGCTCTGAGCATTCTAGAACAAGTATATGGCGCAGAGCGCAATAGGTGACTGCGGAGCTAAAACCGCCACAAAACATTACCGTTCAGGGAACAAAGTTTGTCCAAATCCGTTGAGAATTTGCCTTTTCTCAGCATACCCCATTTTTAAACTTTCTACCCAAAAAAGTAATGTTTCAAGTTCTCAAATTCCGGTTCCACCCCTCCAGATCTTCCTAAAATTTTATTACCTTTCATGAAAAAAAAGTTTGTCCAAATCCGTTGAGAATTCGCCATTTCTCAGTATAGCCCATATTTCAACATTTCTACCTAAAAAAGTAATGTTTCATATGTTCCGGGACTTGTTCCACCCCTCCAGATCTTCCCCAAATTTTATTACCTTTCAGGGAAAAAAATGTTTGTCAAAAGTTTCTAGCTCTCAATGAAGTGGCGCACAAAAATATGTCTTAGCATTGCGAAATGATCAAGCTGCTCGTTTTCCTTTGCTTCGCTGCAACTCTTACGGTCGGTGAAAGTTGAGAAACCAATTGTCTCTGCGCCTAGAATGTTAGTGTTTAGTCCCCATGGCCATATATAGTTGGCCGTAAATAACCAAATACTGTGAATGGTGCCAGAACACTCCCGGACTATTTTTTGGGACCGCCCAAAATTGCCTTTTCCAAAATTTTATCTAGGCTTCTCTTGGCCGGCGCGACCGATAGGGAGCGCCGTCGGCACCTCGCTTGAAGTCGTCAACGACCCCGGCGTCACGCTACTACCAGGAGTAGGGCGTAGCTGCTTGAAGAACTCCAGAAAAAACTCCGGGAATGTTCTGAACTTTGGGAAATGTCCGGGAACGGGGTGGAGGGACTGTGAATCATTACTCCTTTTCTATATTGATGCTATAAAAAAAATGAAAATACTTCGATACCATAAAGAAGAAAACAATACTCAGTGCCCACAGTGGAAACAGTGCCCTATTTTGATAGAGCATAAATATCCAACTGTAAATCCCATCGTGTGAGCGCGATGCAGAGAGCCAAAAATTCGCCGAACGCGATAAATACATGGGTCGCAGCTGCAGGACTCATTTTCAATGCCACAACAAAGCACCTCATCACACACACACCACCAAATGTTTTCCTAGCCTCTCTCATCTCGCCCGAGTTTCACCGATTCCCCTAAGTTCAAAGTCAAAGGAATACATCTACTGCTGATGGAATCTGCTGAGCAACCTGCATTTTGTTTTAGGATGCACTGGAAAAAGCCACTGAACTGCGCGCTAAAACAAAACGCAATTGTCTTAGAAGCAGATTCCACTTGTATTTGATGTATATCTTTGTCTTTGAACTCGGGGTCAACGAATGATTGGGGCCTCGGGGCCAAGAATTGAATATTTTGTTCGCTATTAGTATTTAGTTTGCAACTGAAGCTTTTGTTCTGAAGCCTGAACAGCATTCCATTGCAGAAAATCCATGCATTGAGTATGGTAAAGTGCTGCCTCTTCCAGGAATAAAATGCATTTATTCGGCTGCCTTGCCAGAATGTATTCGAAGACTTTTCCCAGAAGTGGCCTAGACCCAGACAGACGGATGCCAATCAGACTATCGGCAGACTTCCAGACTTCAGACGCCGCAGCTTGCAGCTTCCAAACGCCCTATTAGTCAAAAACCCTAAAAACTCCAAAAACCACACCTACACAGCCTGTTAAAGTGCTGTTATTGAATAATTAAAATTTTGCTGGTCTTTATCAAACTATGATGTTGATTTCCGTCCCAAATTTTTATCCCATCCATTTTTCAGTTTTCCAAAAAATTGCTACTACAATTACACCTGTTTCAGCAGGACTAGTGCATTACAGGGCGTAAGCCTTGCTTCTTTTGAATCGTTTATGGCTGGAGCAGCGAACTGTCAAAAGCCAAATCCGTGCAAAGAATGCTCGCTTGGTGAATTTTAACGCCATAATATGTCCAATGCTATTTGTTGGGAGTTTGAGCCTAACTTCGATGCACAATCGGACAAACGATGTTTACACAAATAAAACGTATATTACTCGAAAAATTAACTAAGAACGAAATAAAATTATAACGATGAATCTGAAATTTACCATTGCAAAAATACAATTGCTATTAAATTTGAGATTAAGAGTTCCTAGGAATCATGAAACATTAATTTAAGAAATTAGAAGAGACATATTGAAGTTGCTATGAGGGTTGTAAAGTTGCTAGTTGACCTTATTTTTCCCTCAATCCTAACAAGGGCCTTTATCGACGCAAAGACAGTAAAAATAATGCTTTCTGCAGCACAGGTGTAATAATAGCGAGACACTTACATAAAACAAGAGCCCATCAAATAAGAATAACTGGGAAAAGCTGAGACATTGCGAGGGGGAATTGAAGCGAGTCGTTGAAGGCACTAGTGGACTAAGAGGACAGCAAAGAGGAGGACTGGCGAAGTGCAGAAGACTCCAGGCCGCTATTCATATGATCACCGAGAATCCACCGATAATATCGGTAGATAATTTATTTCTGTTCAAATGAAATCACTGACAAATCAGCGTATTTATGAACTGAAATTACTTCATGCTTAATCGATAATAACAGCTTGACATTATCAAAAAATGAATTAAATGCATGGAAATGCATTATTGCAACTTTTCAATACTGAACTTTGTGCGCCATTTATGTATATGATTTATGTGTATAAATATCTCAAAAAATACTGAAAATAACAGCTTCAAGATTTCAAAAAATGGGGTAACTTTTTGACTCGCATAGTTCAATTTTAATCGCATAGTTCAAGCCCATGCTAAACCATTCAATGATTATATTTTTTGCATTTCACGTTTTCGATGCAAAGAAAATATGGAATAAGAACTTGGCTTTATAAGCAGCTAAGGTGCCTGGGAAGTTGTTAGATACAAAGCTCCACGGTGACCTATTGCGCTCAACTCAAAGTGCTCAAAAACTCAAAAATGAAAAAAAACCCAAAAAAAAGTGCTCAAAAAAAACTCAAACTCAAAGTGCGTTGAAAAAGGAGCTCCCAAAATCAGTAGCTGTGCGACAGCTCTACCCCTATCGGGCAGGTGTCAGTGATATTGAAAGAAAATATTGAGAAAAAAAAACAAGAAAAGGTGAACAGTAAGAATAGGGGAAATTGCCTTGGGGGGAGGCAAACTCATTGAGGGGGCCCATAGGGTGGAGATTCATCCCTAAATCTTTGGGGGTGTAAGCCATGAATATTACTCTTCCAATACGTCTACTGACCTGAGAAATGTTTAAAAGTCACCAAAATCGAAAAAACATGACTATTTGGCCTGGCTGATAACTGCTCGACAGCCCTGCCCCTGTCGGGCAAATGTCGGTGATTTTATGTATTAAATGAATTGAACCTGATTTATCGGTGATAAAAGTTGTCAAAGTCTTAATCGACATGTCGGTGACATGTTGAGCATAAATGAATTGAAATTTGGCAATATCACTGACATTTGCCCATTTTATGAATACCCCCCAAATCGTCGGTGATATTGCCTGACTCATATGAATGGCACTATTAAATGAATAGCGGCCAGGGCCCTTCGACTGCCGCGCATCCATTTTTGCCTTCTGCTTCCGACAGGCTGGCCGCTTCCGGAAATCTTCGCAGTCCTTGCCTGCACAGAAACTGGACTGCAAATGGGTGGCGTGATCGAACATTATGAGGCAACCATTATACTTCGGTGCAGCAAAGGCGGTGCAGAGCAGTTGCTCCTTGAGCTCGGTCAATTTTTGATTCTGGCAGGTTCCTTCAACCTGCCTCTGTACGCAGCTGAGCAGCTTCGCTCCGTTGCTGCAATTGATCTGGACGCTTTGCGGCAGTGGAATTGTCTGCGGAGGAACCTGCAGGAAGATCCGCGGAAGCGGCCACAACTAGTCTCGATGGCCGCCCTCACTTTCTCATTGCAGGGCTGAGCTGCCAGGAGGTCTGCAAGAAATCCTTCTCCGCAAAAAACAACCACATGGAACTGGGGACCTCCATGATTGTATTTGCACAGGAAGTCCAGGATAGGAACATTTATTGCCATAAGATGTCGTGCCTCTTTTGGATCACAATTTCGGAAGCAGTTTTTCAGGTCTTTGACAGTTCTGCAAAGCTTTCTGTTGAACTAGAATTGAAAAAAAGCGGTCTTTCGAACCGGCAAATGTTATTTAGCGTGGAAGTGGTGGGAATGGAGCCGTCCAGGAAAGTCTTGTCAAGCATTGATTTGTCGACAAATTTTCCACACTTCGCGCAAGGTTCTCCATCTACGAGATGTAAAGCGAAATTCCAACAGTCGCATCAATTCAGAATGTATTGTAAAAAAGGCTGGCAAAGTTAGCCAAATGGGCTAAAGCTTGAACTAAGCAAACAAGTCCCCACTCAAAATGAACAACATGTAACTCTCCGGTCGGGTTTTTTGGGATCAAAGTTGGTAAATTGGTGTTACAAACTTTCATGGCTGCAGATATATATTTAACTTAGTCGCTAGCTGAACTGTGGGTTTTCACTCCGCGGCCGCTACAATAATGCAGAGGATGAATGTAATGAAATTTATGACACTGTATTGGGCTGGCGCGAGCGAGCGTTAGCGAAGTGTCAGCGCCCAGCCCCTCTTTTCAACCCAGGTGTACGTTTTGGGGGTTATTGCTAGATCTCAATTTTGATAAGGATCTAGCTCGTCATAGGGAGCTTCAATCTTTCTAATTCTTTTTCCATTGGAAAGAGCATCATCAAATTGACCAAAACTCGCGAGAAATTGCTGAAAAGTTGCAGAATTGTAGTAAAATTTGTAAAAAACCATTTGTCCGAACTTCTCCTTCTCCTTCTTCTTCTTCTCCGCATCTATTCAATGGACGATAGTAGGTATTCATTTCTTCCCCCACTCATCCCCCGGGTCCTTGGACCTCATGTATTGACTTTTATTCATAAGTCTTCAGTTAAACAACAACGCATATGCACTAGTGGCGTAGTGGTCTAAGTGAATGATCGACTGGTTGAATCTGGGAGGTTCGAATCCTTCTTAGGCAATTATTTTATTTTGGAAATTTTAAGTTGAGAAAACAACTGGTACCATCGGCAGGTCAAAATTAGATCTATTTTTCCCAAAATCGATTGCCCTAAGTATAAATCATGAAAATTTCATAAAAATATGTTAGTTTGCCAATAAATTTTTATTGTATTTTTGATTTTCGAATCTTTTCTCTTTGTTATATGTTTTTAAATAATTTTGTTTTTTATTTATTATTTATTTTTTTATCCAATAATATCTTAATATATTTTGGATTCTTTTATGTTTGTTATATTTTTTAGTGAGTTTATTTTTGACCGCGGAGCGGCCCGAAGGGCCGCTCCGCGGTCTATAGAGGTTACTCAACTTTTGTCCTCATATATATATATATATGTATTTCTGGAAATGCTGGCCCCGGGCGAATTCTCAACGGATTTGGACAAACTTTTTTTTTCCTGAAAGGTAATGCTATTTTAGGAAGATCTGGAGGGGTAGACCTGGAATTTGAGCATTTGAAACATTACTTTTTTGGGTAGAAAGGTTGAAAAATGGGGTATGCTGTAAAATGCTCAATTCTCAACGGATTTTGACAAACTTTTTTTTCCCTGAAAGGTAATAATATTTTAGGAAGATCTGGAGGGGTGGAACTGATCCCGGAGCATTTGAAACATTACTTTTTTGGGTAGAACTTTTGAAAAATGGGGTATGTTGAGAAATGGCGGATTCTCAACGGATTTGGACAAACTTTTTTTTTGCTGAAAGGTAATAACATTTAAGGGAGATCTGGAGGGGTGGAACTGGTCCCGGAGCATTTGAAACATTACTTTTTTGGGTAGAAAGTTTGAAAAATGAGGTATGTTGAGAAATGGCAAATTCTCAACGGATTTGGACAAACTTTTTTTTTGCTTAAAGGTAATAACATTTTAGGAAGATCTGGAGGGGTGGAACTGGTCCCGGAGCATAAGAAACATAACTTTGTTGGGTAGAAATTTTAAAAAATGGGGTATGTTGAGAAATGGCGGATTCTCAATGGATTTGGACAAACTTTTTTTTTGCTGAAAGGTAATAACATTTTAGGAAGATCTGGAGGGGTGGAACTGGTCCCGGAGCATTTGAAACATTACTTTTTTGGGTAGAAAGTTTGAAAAATGGGGTATGTTGAGAAATGGCAAATTCTCAATGGATTTGGACAAACTTTTTTTTTGCTTAAAGGTAATTAAATTTTAAGAATATCTGGAGGGGTGGAACTGGTCCCGAAGCATTTAAAACATTACTTTTCTGGGTTGAAAGTTGGAAAATTGCAATATGCGGTTGTTGCACTGTAGTACCTGAAGTCTTTAGAATTGCACAGAAGAGTTGCTTTTTTTGTTCACTAGTCTTATATGTCGATTCTAAATCTGTGCTTACTTTTGAAATTGGTTGAGAAACCACAGACTTGATTTTTGAGTTACAAAGTATCATATAAAGGATGTGCTCCGCGGTCACCTATTGCGCTTTGCGCCATATACTTGTTTCAAATTTTTTTTCATATGTTATAAAATAATATAAATTTGTATTTATACATTTTACACTATATTAAAAGTGGAAGAAATAACTGGTACCATCGGCAAGCCAAATGTGGGTCTCTTTTCTCCAAATTTTGTAATTGCCTTGAGCAAAAAGTCAAGGAAATTTATCTACTACTTGTGGAATCTGCTGCGTCATCTGCATTTTGTTTTTGGGCGCGCATGGAAAGAGACACTGAACTGCGCGCCAAAAACAAAATGCAACTGTCCAAGCAGATTCCACAAGTAGTAGATAAATTTCCTTGACTTTTTGCTCGAGGCAATTACAAAATTTGGAGAAAAGAGACCCACATTTGGTTTGCCGATGGTACCAGTTATATTCATTTTAGGGCATTTGCTTTAAATTTTGGAGCAAAAAATTTTTGGGATATTTTTGCGCTATTTTATAACATGGTGTCACGACGGTTCATCACCGCGATGGTTCATCACCGCGACGGTTCATCAAAACGACGGTTCATCACCGCGACGGTTCATCACCGCAACGTTTCATCAAAACGACGGTTCATCACCGCGACGGTTCACCTTTATAAATTTAATGCATTGTTTGAATAAAAAAATTGAATTATCTCAATGATTTATTAAAGAAAGGGGGGCTCTTTTGGTGATGAACCGTTGCGGTGACAAACCTTCGTGGTGATGAAACATCGCGGGGATGAACCGTCGCGGTGATGAAACGTCACGGTGATGAACCGTCGCGGTGATGAACCGTCGTTTTGATGAACTGTCGTGGTGATGAACCATCGCGGTGATGAACCGCCGTGGAACCGTTATAACATAGGCTCAAAAGTAGAGTTGACAACTAAGATTTACTTGTGGTTCAATTTGGCCATCGATTTGTGCAATGTTATACGTACCAAAAGGATGCTAAGAACTTGCGAAATAACGTTAGAACGTCCGCAGGGGTGCGTTTTCAATATTTTTGTTGAGGAATATCATTAAATCTGTTATTTTTTTTAGATTTTAATTTTGTGGTTTTGTAACATAAGCTTATTTTTCGGGCCAGTTTTGTTTAAAACTTGTCAAATAAATTATTGCACCATTTAGAGCGTTTTATAAGCTTTCTAATGATGCGAAAAACTTTTGTTAAACTTTGTAATTTTCTGCTTTGGTAAACCAAAAGATATTTTATTCTCCAATATTACAAAATTTAGAAAATAAATTTCTTCATTTCATGTTTTTGCCCATAACTCAGCTTAGGAAGGGTTATATCGATGAGGTAAACGGTATAAAGATCACAAAAGTCTGCTATATTCACCTAGTAGGTTTGTCAAAAATGACCAAAAAAACTTTTCCACCGGTTTTTACCATTTGTCTAAAGGCTGAAGGCTAAACAACATATAACGTCTCTTAACGGGCAATATAAAGAGAACTAATGTTGGAAAAGTGGTGCTGATTGTTTTTACAATGCATTGGGGTAAATTATTATTTTTAGTGATGTGCACACAATTTATTTAGCTCTATTTTAACTAAGAATCAATCAAACCATTGTCATAGAGTTAAAATTAAAAGAGCTGCAATTAAAGGTCAATTGTCAAAAATTGCACATGCTCCGATTTCAATGATTTCGAAACTCCAAATTAAGGTTGCGCGCTTAAGTCGTTTTTTCACATTGGAGTAATTTTTTGAGATTTTTTTTTTAAATTTTCGTGTGGGATAGGGATAAATTGTAATAAATTTGAGAAAAATCCAATTTCAATTTTCCCATTTTCTCCGCTCAACTGTGCTGCTTCAGCGTCATCTTGTACTTTGCCCGTCTGGACCTTATCTTTCCTATTTAGTTGTCCCCTATGCTTTGCTCCAGCCAGTGTATGTCAATTGCTAGATGTAGAAATAAAACAGAAGGTGGTGGGCTTGTTGGCGGACACAATGCTCAAGCTATGCTTCAACCTCAGCTTCACGCACTAGGCCAGCAATACTCGCTTCGGCGACATCGAATACCCCACCATGCTTCCTAGCGGCTATGATACAGACTGCCTCTCCCATCTTCTACCCTCGATCTGGAGTGGGACAGCGCAGCGCTTGGTAGCAGCTTCGTTGAGTTCTGGCTTTTCAGCTAGTACCCCTTCAATCAACCTCACCAACAGCAGCTTCGGCTGCAGCTTCCGCGCCAAGTCAACACCAGCTTGCTCTCCAGCCAGGACAAAAAGAGTGCACACTTTTCATCTTGTTTTCGGTTTCCGAAAGGCTGCTGGAGAGGACAGCTATGAGCGCTCGAGTTTGACTTTCCTGCACCCGCATTTTGGCCTTGCAGCCAATCTGCCTCAGCCAGTACTCATCGCTTCAACTTTCGACATTGGAGCAGCAATCGGCATTCGAAAATCTTTCGGTGTTTTTTGCTTTCGCAGCTCATTTGACTGCGTCGTCAGCTTGTCACTGCAAGAAAGGGCATTGATGCTGCAAGTGTTGTGCAGCAACCTGCAGTGAACAAGGCTTATCAGGCCTAGGCTGCAGTGAGCCTAGGGCCTTCATCTGCCTCCGCTCTCTTGTTTTCCCCGCCCCCTGCAGGAGGCACTGATTGCAACAGTCCTCTCCCAGTATACAGCAATGGCTGTGCTGGGTCCAGGGGTTGCAAGGTAAACAGGTCGACAGACCTGCCCCTTGCCTACAGAGCTGGAGAAGAGCGATAGCAGCGCCCGGCGCTTGAGCTACTGCTTCTCATGGGGATATGCTCCTGATAAAGGGCATATTGACAGCCATTCCTCAAAGAGGCCCCCCACAACTCAACAGTTGCAAGAGCTTATCTTGTAACTCAAACAAACCCGACCTAGGGTGGGCCCTGTTTGAGGGCCCTTAATCAGCTCCCGCACGCTCCCTTATAAGGGGCCTGCGGCGGCCAGTCTCTCACTTGCTCTCTCACTCTCTCTCGATCACTCTCTCTCTCAGCTACTCCGTCTTCTCTCTGTCTCCTCATGCAAGCCATGCGCCCCTCGTCGTCCCCCTCCAAGGCTTCCAAGGTTCCCCGGTCGCCCTCCGGCATGGTGAAGGCCACCAAGTCTAAGAAGAAGGTGGTGAAGACGCCGGTGCAGCCGGACTCCACGGTGGAGTTGGTGGAGAAGCCGAAGAAGCCCGCGCCCAACCCCGGCTCCAAGACCGAGTCCTCGCTCAGCTCCGCGTCCTCCGGCGAAGTCCATCCTCCTCTCTCCTCTCGCCCTATCTCTCCTAGCGACTTTCGTGACTTCAACACTTGGCTGTACCAACAGCAAGTGGAGGGGGAGGAGATGAGTGAGGAAATGGTGTCGGCTCTGGAAGCAGTGGAGGCGGCCTTGAAGGAGACCAAAGGCGAGGCCGTCCTGATGCCCGGAGAAGATCTCCACGAGTCCGGAGAGGAGGAGGAGACGGACGGCGCAGAAGAGAAGGACGGGACGGAGGAGACGGGAGGCGAGGCGACCCCGGACACATCCCTGGAGGAGGGGTCCCTCATCGTCGTGGATGAGGACTCGGAGGCCCAGGTGGAACCGGAGGAGGCCCCTCCGATCCTGGAGGCCAAAGTCACCGTCCACACGGACCCCGACGCCAAGGCCTACCACCCCGCCGAGCCCCTCTCCCATCTTCCCGGCAGAAGCCCTCCCCCCGCCCCTCACTCTGGCCTCTGCCTCCCCGACGGCTCCAACGCCCTCTCCTCAACGCCCCGCTTCTCTGCCCCTCTCCAAGGGTGCCCTGAAGGTGGTGTCGACGCCGGCGGCCAATGGAGGGGAGTGGAGGAAGGCGCAACCGGAACGCCGCGCACCCCCTCCTCCCTCCTTCCCCCCTCCCCTGCCCCCGAAGGCACTCTCCCCTCCCCCTCCCCCCGCCTCCCCCTCCAACGGCCCTGGATCGCCAGGTGGATCGTGCTCTGGAAGGAGCCCCTCCGCCCTCACCCCCCGCCCCTCAGGAGGCTAAGGAAGCCTCCATCACGGTGACGGCAGTTCCGGCGCCCCAGAAGGAGGAGGAGAAGGAAGAGGAGGAGGAGGAGGAGAAGGAGGAGCCCTTCCCACCCCCACTCCTGGACGAAGTCTCCAGCGCCGTTCGGGTAGGCATCCTTTGCCGTCTGAATGGCTCTAGGCAGGAGGGTGTAAGGCTGCACAGCCTTCCCAAGTGGGTGCCAGAGAGAGCTCTGGCAGAGAGGGAAGGGCAGGAGAGCGTTGAAGAGAGGTTGGCGACTGCAGAGGAGGTGCGTCGACGCTGCGTGGACATCATCTCCAGCTTCCAGCACATGCTGCGGGAGTCTGAGGAAGAGAGGGACCTCTTGAAGAAGGAGGTACAGGACATGCGAGAGGTCTACGAGATGAACGAGAGACTCAGCGACTACAACCATGACCTCGGCAAGGACCTTGAGGACACTCGAAGACGCCTTTCCAACCTTTACAAGAGTCTGAAGGTGCCTCAGGGTCACCCCTTCAGTTTGCAGGTTTCGGAGCTGACAGCCCGGAACCAGCAGCTGACGAAGAAGGTGGCCCACCTCCAGCGCCTCCTCTCAGGCACTGTCGACCAACAGCAGCGCCTGATGCAGCTGGAGGTGGAGAATGCGATGCTGGAGGCGACCCAGCTCTCCCACCAGGAGTACCTGGACATCATCAAGGAGCTGGACACCAACATCGCCCACAAGCAGGCCCTCTCCGAGATCTACGAACACATCACCCAGATCAACCAGAAGTTCGTGGGTCTCCCTCCCTTCCACTTCTACTCAGCCTCCGGCGACCACGCCGTCAACCGGGCCCTCCGCCAGGAGGCCGCTACGAAAGCCAAGGCGGAGGAGGCGACGGAGGAGGAGGGGAGGGAGGAGGCCGAGCCAAAGGTGGAGCCAAAGAGGGCAGTGAAGAAGGGCACGGAGGCCCGCGACTCTGGCCACTACGCGGAGATCTCAGTCGCCACCAAGGTCGCCACCAAGGTCGCCCTCCACTCCCCATTTCCCCCTTCCCCCACCCTCAGCCTCTTGCGCGTCGCAGGAAGTCAAGACCACCAACTACACCCTCCGTGCCAGGGCGGGAAAGGCCTCCCCAAAAGGCCGTCCCCCCAGTCCTCATCCTCAACCACGCCAGCCACGTCAGCCGTCCCAAGAGACGTCGCGGGGAAAGCGGAAGGTACCCAAACAATCCTCCCTTTCTCTCGCACAGCACTTTCACGTCTCTTGCACACCTCTTCTTGAACCGGCACTGCACTCCCATCTTGCACCCACAACTCTACTGCGTCTTGAAAAAGGCTCCTTCTTGAAGCTCGACCCCGCCCGTGGCACCGCCTCTTCGAGCAGGCAGTTGGATGGCTCCCGCGGGGAGCAAAGCCGAAGCCGCCCCCAGTCCCCATGCCGGGAGGAGCGGCAGAGCCCCGCCTGGAAGTCGGACGGACTGCGGCCGGAGGACGTGTGGTTGGAGCCGCCACCTTCTATGCTCCCCCCTCGTTCCTTTGCCCCAAACCCCCTCTTCCCTAGGACTCGGGAGGCTCTGTTGGAGCGCCTGCAGTCCTTTGCTCACCAGTAGTGCTGCCTAGTAGTGTGTAGTGCACCAGTTGGCTGGTTTAGAAAATATAGCCTCCATCCTTGCCTCCTTGCAAAACAACAAACGCCAATCGCTTCTCGCCACTACTCACGGACTAACAAGTCATCTCAATCAAGTAAAACCCAAAGAGAGAGTGTAAAGAAAAGGAGAGAGAGAGAGATAGAGCGCCCCCAAACATCCCAAATCGCAGAGAGGATAGAGAGACTGAGCCTGAGCTGTAGGTGTGTTAGGGACACGCGTTCCTTCCACACTGCCACTTTCGCTAAAAGATGAAACCTTTGAGCAGAAATGCAGAGCAAAGAAGAGCTCAAGTGCGGAAGATGCGAAAAGCCAATTCCCAGCGAATTGGTCGTCCAGTGCAAGGAATGCATGCAGCCCCTGTGTGCACCCTGCACAATGGATGAAGCCACCGGTGGACTTCTAGGAGACCATACGGTGGGCATGGAGCACTTCAACGCCACTCTCGTGCGTCGCGGCGCCCACTACTGCTGTCGCGAGTGCGCCCACCGCAAGGGCTACTCCTGGCAGAACCTGATGGTTCAGCTCTTCATCCAGGGCACCTTCAAACCCACCACCATCGCCAGCTACTGCGAAGCAGCAGCCCAGGTCCTGGGCTCCAACCTGGCCAAGGACTTGGAGAACCAGTGCCTCATCGCCTACAAGGAGATCTCCTCAAAGCTCTCTCCGGCCAGTCGTGAACCGACCCCAGAGCCTGAGATGCGAGGGGAAGAGGCTGGAGGAGAGGCGACCCTTGAAAGGCAGGCGGGAGGTGTGAGTCCGCCTGAAGACGGAGCAACAGCAAGAGGGCCTGGAAAGGGACCTCAGTGGATGGAGGCTAGGAACCCAGCGCCTCCTATGGACTCGACTGAGGACTCCTCAGCCATGGCTCAGGACTCCCAGGACAAGGTACTCGCCTATGAGGCAGTTTTGGAGGAATACTCAAACGCCAACTTCGAACTCTACCATCTGCAAGACTACCTGAACTTGCTCAATCCAGGGTCAGTGGAGCATCTCCAGGTCACCACCTACATGGCTCGGCTGGCTGCTAAGATCGATTCACTGGAAGCAGTGATGGAAGAAGCAGGCCGAGTGGCCTTTGAGGTGGATGAGGCCGCCCTGTTTCGAGGAGCAGGAGTCACTCAGCCCACCAGCCCGGACGATCAGCAGCGGGCACTCCCTGCAACATCTCCCCCTCTCCCACTGGAGGAGGGACCAGAGTCTCGCGCTCTCCACCAACAACAGGAGAATGCAATCGTCCCGCGGCCTCTAGGAACCCTGGCTGTGGGAGGCTCAGAGCCGCCCCCACCCGCGAGTCTACAGGCAGGCCAAGATCAGCTGGGTGGAGGAGCGCTGGTCCAGCGCCCCCAAGGACAACTGGCCCGCCCTCCGACGCCTCACACGGGTCTGTCTACGCCTCCTAGGAACGTCTACGGGAGTCCTCCAATCCGTCCTCACAGCTCCCCTCCACAGCTACATCGGCCTCATCTTGCCATCGGCTATCAGGAGGGGAATTGGGGAATGCAGGAGCCATCTCTTGCAGTGGTGCAGCGGCAGTTCGGACAGGTGGCACAGAGAGGCAAGATAGGAGCTCCGGTTCCTTTCCCGCCTGATCTCTGGCTGCCACCCCCTCATCTTTTCTCGCTTTCACCATCCTACCGCTCTGGATCGCCTAGCCGCCCATCATCCCCTTCTCGCCCATCTCAAAGGGGAAGAGGGAATCCGGGCCATCCTCACCAGGGCCAATTCGTCTTTCGACCACCCATCTTTGACCCCCCCCCCCCCCCAGGGCAATTGAAGGTAGGCCAGGACTGCCAGCCCTGCCGCCCTTTCCGGCAGTGCCGGAGACCGTCCCCTTCGCGTCTCCGGCGTCCCGTTCTGCTCTGGCCTCATCCCAGAGACCGCCTTCCGGACTGGCTGCTGCCCCAGGAGCTCCGCCTCATGGGGGGGGCCCTCGGGCCTCCAGACACTCCAGACACATCCGGGAACCATGGCACCGCAGCCCAGTCGTCATCCAACTCCTCCTCCCCCCTCATCCACCGTTTCCAGGGATGCCTCCATGGCATCTGCCGCACCCGCCGATGCCTCCATGGCGTTGGCCGCGACCGCCTCCGCCGCCTTACCGGGCATGGAGGCCCTGGATGCCACCATGCACTCCGTGGAGGAGAGCCAGGAACTGGAGGGAATGAGGAGGCGGCGCGCCCGTTCAAGCTCCACCTACCTCCGCTTCACGTCCAGGAGCCGAGGAGGCACTCTCCAACGCCAACTCTTTGGAGAGCCCCGCTGCTTCCGCACTCGCATGAACTGGCACAATGGCCTTAGGGACATGATGCATGAGCGAGGCCTGGACAGGCAGGAAGATTGGTGGGTGGAAGAAGGAGTAGGGCAGGAGGTTGTCCGTGAGCAGCAGGCCGGTGCACTGGTTGTGTGGCCAGGAGCGG
>JASANA010000643.1:0-18108 GCA_030248095.1 Ptycholaimellus sp. GST1_10
TCTGCCTGCGCTAGCCCTTGGAGTGATCACTGCTGTTCTTCCCGGCCGCCCCGCGGGTGCGCTGTGATGTTTCCCAAACCTGTTTCGTCCGTCCCATGTTGACGAGGCGGGCGGAAGGGAGGCCGGGATCAGTCTGTCTATTTTTCCCCAAGATGCCCTAACCTGTTCCGCTCTCCTTCCCGGCTCTTCCGGGCCTCTTCCGGTGACTTACGAAAGAGAATCTCGCTATGTTCCTGCTGTTACACCACAGAAACTACGCGAAGAGTTTGTTAGGATTAACCTTTCTTAGGATAAACTAGAATTGCTGCGTTGCACAGGGAAAACCATTGTTCAACAAAGGCTTTTTGATGCCATTCATCTATACCGTGGGAACCACCATTTCGTGTAGCTTCATGTTATAGTCATTCGGTCGTATTTGCTCGAATCCTTAGCCAAAGTATCAGAAGGTCTAAACGAAAACCAAAATTTCAATGATCATCAACTTGGCCTTCTTTTTCTAGATCTAAAAATGCTACATATGCTCATGATCATTGCCCTGCTGATGGCTGGGACAGCCTTGGGAACGGAAAGGGAAGTGCACCATCGGGTTACATGCTTCAGCTGATTTTGAAATGTTCAAGGGAAGTGTTTGAGGAGAAGCGTGCGTGCAAGGACTGCAATTATTGCTGGATTGCATTTCCTCTACTCGGCGCTATGTGTCACACGTTTTGTCGTGCGGCCATTAAGGGCTGCATGGGCTGATGCTGTTGCCACATCCATTGATATTTCCACCCTGTCTCTTTAGCTCAAACAAAATAAAGTAAAATGCCAAGCAGGCATTGTAGTCTAATAGCAAAAAACACAAAATATCAATCGTAGGAGGCAGCAGTTCTTAATTGTCACGCAGGGAATGTTTGAAGGAAACGAAAATAACGGAGGTGAAAAGTGTCTATAAACGGCAGCGTACCCCTTGAACATCCAGGAACAATTTCGAACAGAACCACAATCTCATTTTCCATGGCTGAACCCGAGGAAAGAACGGCGTATCATTTAGGGCTGCAGTTGCGGACCCTCTCATCAGTTTAAAGTTGCCCCATTAACGCGTTTCTTTAGTGCGTGTGGGGGGAAGGGAGGGGTGCAGGGGAGGGATTGAGGGATTAGGCGTCACCGAGGTGGGATAATAGGTGCAGTGTTTGTAGCATCACTTGGAGCATGAACTGTGTAATGACAAGAGCATCTTTACTTCTATTTGTCCTACTGTGTGGCCCAGCTCTTTGTGAAGGCCAATCCTACTCTCCATGGCTTCAACGGAGACTCAGCGCCTATCGCAATGCAGCAGTCGCTAGCCATTCGTCTGGCCAAGGCACAACTCCATCGGCGCCTCCTATTCGGGCGCCGCTACCCCATGATCTTATCGTTCAGCTAATTCTTTTCACCCGCTTGCCAAACAAATTTAAGTTATTTCTTCGGAGGTAGCTAATTTAGATGACTTGAGAATATAAATAACTCACCCATTTGGGGCAGCAGGAGCTAGATAAGGAAGATGGATTAAAGTGCTTGGATATAGTTGAATGAAAACGGCTGATGCAATTGGAAGGTGCAGAGAAGGCGTCCTTACTACTGGCGCCGAGGTTTCCGACTCAATGCAGCTGCTCAAACCCGACCAAATCTTCCAACCTTTCCGGTTACTTCTGCACTTCTCTAGTTTTACTTCAGCTGTAGTTTCTTCGACTTCTTCGACATTCCAAATTGCAAAAAGATTTATCTGTGCCAGGGTGTTCCATCGGCCTTCCATCGCTTAACAAGCAACTGAAAAATTACACCCCAATTTTCTTTGCAACGGCTCATTTTGGCCCAAATATGCAAGAAATAACAAAACATTCGATTAAATTATTTTTCCACTCTATTTATCCAAAAACGCCAATAGTGAGTGGGCTGCAGCAAAAAGCTGCTAAAATACATCCGTCAACAGAATAGCAAAGAAGAATGTATGAGGAGCAAGGGATCTTTTCTAGTCTTGTGCGCCATTTAATCAAAAGCCTATTTTAAAATAAAAAAAAATACATAAAATTTTTGAGCAGAAATACCCTACTCGTTTGCAGGCTAGGCGAGGGCCGTGGCGCGACCTTCCTGCAGCCTCCAGCCTTCAGGCAACTGTCCCGAAGCCGCCCGCTTCCAGCGCCCCCGCCCGCCCCACTTGGCTGGCGCAACGGCTGCGAGCCTGGCAGGCAGCTCAACAGGCCTCTGCGCCCAGCTTCAACACTGCTGGGGGCCAGCCCGGGTTACCTGCCGCATTGTTGTCCTATCCAAATATAGGGCTATGCAAGAGTAGGGGCTGAAATGAGTGGTTAGCTTTTAATACTGGTGGAAAGAAGAAGGGAAAATAGAAAAAATGCTGAAAATTTTATTTTTAAATGATGCATCTGGAACGACCTGCAGGCTAACGAATCTAGTACTTATTGGTTATTTTAATCTAAACTTTTAAGTCAAAGCATAAATGTTGCCGTAGAAGTAAGTAGCGATTCAAATTATGTTAAAGGGAGGGCCTGAAAATAGGCCTGAAATCGGCAGACTTGCAAGTTTTTCGGGGTGTCCTTAGCGGATCAGACCAAAAATGCCAATTGAAACAGGAACCGGATAAGACAAACATTCATTAGGCAAGCAAGGCAACCCAAAAAGGCAAGATATTGAATACTTGAAGTGGATGAAAAAAGTAGCCGAAACTCCGAAGCAATGCGTCCAAATGAATTTTGCAGGAGGGAAGGGGTCAGCCCAGTGGATACAGCCAGTAAAATCGAAGCACCGCCGTAACATTGAACCCTCAGTAGTGGTGTGAATTATAATCGCGAAGTATTTAAAGGCCCATCGAAACTTCCAGCACCTGGACCGAATTGGGCTCCGAATCAACTGGGGAAGGTTTTCATAATTTTAGTTTTGCTTAGCATGTCGAGTAGACTTCTTGCCCATAAAACACTATTAGATAATAATATGGAAATTTCAGAACATCCGATTCCTGACAGCAGCAAGATTTCGAGTAGCGAGTCACAATCTTCAAGCGGTCAAAGTGTTTGAATTTTTATTTTGCTTACTTAAACTGCTTTGAACCATTCCAGAAAAGCAAGGTCATTCCAAAAAAGAAACCAACCATTCCAAAGAAGAAACTTCTGAGGAAAAATCAGATTCAACTGAGGGTCCTGCTAGTAGAGGTCTTTAGCACATTTTTTTCTAATTTTAATGCGAACAAGGAATTATTTTAAGACAGCAAAGAACAAAGGAAAAGCTCCAAAGAGAAGGTAAATATTGTACGTCCGAACCAAGTGAATATCAAGTACCCTGAAGGTTTCTTTTATTGCAACGACTGAATTAAATATATTCGGCATTTACCATTGAAGATTCAAAGAGTCGGGTGAACATTGTGCGACCTCCGCAAGTGGGCATTGTCTATCCCAACGGTGACTTTTATGACTGTCGCAATAAATCAGTCTAATTCAAAATCAGACAGCTATATCTTTGACCAAATATCTTAGCCGCAGTATTTCTAACATTATATCAAATTACCTCGAATTATTATGAGTATTTAAAATGCCTTGCATTATGAACAATTAATTATGAGGCACTCGCATTCCTGAAAGCGTGCCATCAGCTTCCAGCAGCGCCAAGCAGACTCCGAAACACAAAAAACCCGGCGTCAACATCCAGAATGGTTTGAAGGTAGTCCCAGCCTTTTCCTAGAGTTGGTCCAGCTCTAAAATGTGCCTCATGTCCTCAGATCAACAAGTCGACGGCTTTCAATAGACTGCTAAAGCCATCCAAGACGAATGATCTGCTACGCGTCCTGTTCGGTGTTAGTGTCTTCTTTTACTAACCTGTTCCTCTTTTGTATGGTCAGGCACCTAGTGGATGGCATGGTATACTGCTCATCTAGGCAGGAGTATGCGAGTTGCACTAGATTTGTCATAGCATGGCAGACCAAAAGTTCCATTTCAAATGCCCTCTACCCCGATAAGTAAATATAGGTACCATCGGCCAGCCGAAAGTAAGACTCTTTTCTCCCTATAAATTCAATTGCCCCGAGTATAAAGCCAAGGAAATTTTCCTACTAATAATAGAATCTGCTTGTGGGGCATCTACATTTTGTTTTTGCGCGCAGTTCCAAGACTCTTTTCATGCGCGCTAAAACAAAATGCAGGTGACACAGCAGATTCTATTATTAGTAGGAAAATTTCCTTGGCTTTATACTCGGGGCAATTGAATTTATAGGGAGAAAAGAGTCTTACTTTCGGCTGGCCGATGGTACCTATATTTCCTCTACTTTGAACATAAATATAAAATTAATGCCTCAGTCAGGGTTTGAACCTGCCTGTTACAGCCTTTAGGTCGATTGCTTTCACCACTACACCACTGGCGCATATAGCCTCACATGGCTAAAAGCCTATTTTTAATTCTTTGATTGAGGCCCAAGGTCGCGAGGGAGGGGTGTGGGGGGAATAAAATGAATACCTACACCCGTTCATTAGCAGATGCGAAGGAGCAGCAGCAGCAGCAGAAGGAGTTCGTACGGCACTTTGTTTTTTGTTTTTCTTCATAAAATTGGCCTGGCGCGAGGGAGCAAAGCGACCGTCAGCGCCCAGGCCCTCTTTTCGACCCAGGTGTATGTTTTGAGGGTTAATGCTAGATCTTAAAATTGATAAGGGTTTTTCTCATGACATACAAATTCAATCGCTCTGATTCTTTTTTCATTGGAAAGAGCATCCTCGAATTAGTCTGTACACGCGAGAAACTGCCATAAAGTTTACAATTTGGTGTAGAAAAATGCAAAACAAAGTGCCGTCCGAACTCCTTCCCTGCTGCTGCCCTGCTGCCCTGCTGCTGCTTCGCCTGCTAATGAACGAGAGTAGGTATTCAATTTATCCCCCCACCCCCCTATCCGGTCCTTGGGCTTCAGTTATTCGTTTAAAACTCATAACCCTTCAATTGACAAGTTTAGCATAGGTACCAGTGGTGTAGTGGTGTAAGCGGACCGGTGGCTGGTTGAAACTGGCAGGTTCGAATCCTTCTCGTGAATAAAGCTTATTTTTGACCGCGGAGCGGCCCGAAGGGCCGCTCCGCGGTCTATAGAGGTTACTCAACTTTTGTCCTCATATATATAAATATATACTAGTAATATTGACCAGTGGCCGCGCTTCGCGCGCCCACACTTGTTTAATAAATTGTGGAAATTGTATTATAACAACTTTTCGTTGCCCTCAACCTGCAAAATACTTTCACATAGTTTCACGCTTGATGCTTTACTTTCAAAACATCAAAAATAACTGATCAAATCATATTTTGATATTCAGACAGCTACCATGTGCATTCTTCAGACATGGTAGAAAAACAAATTTAAAAGCACAATTGCTGCTTGGATGGTGCATTGTATGCATTAAGCAGCAACTTGACACTTCCGCTATTCAGAGCCTTGCCAAAACTACTTATGGCATTTCTGTTACATCCAACTACTGAGTAGCTCGAAAATGAGCAAAATGGACTTTACTTGATCCAATTTTGCAGAAAAATTACACCTAAATGTTGAATATTTGGAAGTATGGTTCAGCACAGAATTGTTACAGCTTGAATTTAAAAAAAAGTCCGACAGAAAAAGTTAAAAAATGGAGGAGCTACAAAGTTTCAAAGTCAAAAAATGCTCAAAAATGGCAAAAATGCGAATGTTTTTGATTATTTCATGTCTTTAACATTTCCCATGCATGGATAACCCCAAAAAATATTGAATAATTCGTCGAGACTGATTCATAGAGCTATCACATGTCAGGATAAGTAAAGAATCCAGGGAGCCCCGAGACCCCTCCCAAAATGGCATCACGCGTATTATATAAGATATATCTGGAAATGCTGGGAACGGGCGAATTCTCAACGGATTTGCACAAACTTTTTTTTTCTTGAAAGGTAATAATGTTTTAGAAAGATATCGCCGGTAGGAAGCGGTCCCCAAGCATTTGAAACATTACTTTTTGGGTAGAGGGGCTTGAAAACTGCAATATAGCGTTTTTGCGCTGTAGCACCTTTAATCTTGAGAATTGCACAGAAGACTTGAGTTTTTTTGTTCACAAATTGTATATAACGATTCCAAATATATCCTTACTTTTGAAAATGGTTGAGAAACCAAAGACTTTTCATCTTGAGTGACAAACTTTCACGCATAACAATAGCATCAATAATCAGTAGCAGCTGAACGGCTGAGAATTGAACAAATGACTTGAGTTTTTTTGTTCACAAGTCGTATATAACGATTCCAAATATAGGCTTTATTTGAAAATGGTTGAGAAACCACAGACTTACCCTCTTGAATGACAAACTTTCATGCACAACAATAGCATCAATAATCAGTAGCAGCTGAACGGCTGAGAATTGAACAGAAGACTTTGGTTTTTGACCGCGGAGCAGCCCGAAGGGCCGCTCCGCGGTCTATAGAGGTTACTGAACTTTTGTACTCATATATATATATGTATATATGTATATATGTATGTCTGGAAATGGTGGGAACGGGCGAATTCTCAACGGATTTGGACAAACTTTATTTTTCCTGAAAGGTAATGAGATTTTAGGAAGATCTGGAGGGGTAGACCCGGAATTTTAGCATTTAAAACATTACTTTTTTGGGTAGAAAGGTTGAAAAATGGGGTATGTTGATAAATGGCAAATTCTCAATGGATTTGGACAAACTTTTTTTTTCCTGAAAGGTAATAATATTTTAGGAAGATATGGAGGGGTAGACCCGGAATTTTTGCATTTGAAACATTACTTTTTTGGGTAGAAAGGTTCAAAAATGGGGTATGTTGAGAAATGGCGAATTCTCAACGGATTTGGACAAACTTTTTTTTCCTGAAAGCTAATAATATTTTAGTAAGATCTGGATGGGTAGACCCGGAATTTGAGCATTTGAAACATTATTTGACCGCGTAGCAGCCCGAAGGGCCGCTCCGCGGTCTATAGAGGTTACTGAATTTTTGTCCTCATATATATATATATATATATATATATATATATATATATATATATATATATATATATATATATATATATATATATGTCCCGATCTGGAAATGCTGGGAACGGGCGAATTCTCAACGGATTTGGACAAACTTTTTTTTCCTGAAAGGTAATGCTATTTTAGGAAGATCTGGAGGGGTAGACCCGGAATTTGAGCATTTGAAACATTACTTTTTTGGGTAGAAAGGTTGAAAAATGGGGTATGCTGTAAAAGGCTCAATTCTCAACGGATTTTGACAAACTTTTTTTTCCCTGAAAGGTAATAATATTTTAGGAAGATCTAGAGGGGTGGAACTGGTCCCATAGCATTTGAAACATTACTTTTTTGGGTAGAACGTTTGAAAAATGTGGTATGTTGAGAAATAGCGAATTCTCAACGGATTTGGACAAACTTTTTTTTACTGGAAGGTAATAACATTTTAGGAAGATCTAGAGGGGTGGAACTGGTCCCGGTGCATTTGAAACATTACTTTTTTGGGTAGAAAGTTTGAAAAATGGGGTATGTTGAGAAATAGCGAATTCTCAATGGATTTGGACAAACTTTTTTTTTGCTGAAAGGTAATAACATTTTAGGAAGATCTGGAGAGGTGGAACTGGTCCCAAAGCATTTAAACATTACTTTTCTGGGTATAAAGTTGGAAAATTGCAATATGCGGTTTTTGCACTGTAGTACCTGAAGTCTTGAGAATTGCACAGAAGACTTGATTTTTTTTTTGTTCACTAGTCTTATATGTTGATTCTAAATCTGTGCTTACTTTTGAAATTGGTTGAGAAACCACATACTTGATTTTTGAGTTAAAAGGATCATATAAAGGATGCCCTCCGCGGTCACCTATTGCGCTTTGCGCCATATACTTGTTTTTTGGGTAGAAAGGTTGGAAAATGGGGTATGTTGAGAAATGGCGAATTCTCAACGGATTTGGACAAACTTTTTTTTGCTGAAAGGTAATAACATTTTAGAAAGATCTGGATGGGTAAACCCGGAATTTTAGCATTTGAAACATTACTTTTTTGGGTAGAAAGGTTGGAAAATGGGGTTTGTTGAGAAATGGCGAATCCTCAACGGATTGGGACAAACTTTTTTTTTGCTGAAAGGTAATAAAATTTGAAGAAGATCTGGAGGGGTGGAACAAGTCCCGGAGCATTTGAAACATTACTTTTTTGGGTAGAAGGGTTGAAAAATGGGGTATGTTGAGAAATGGCGAATTCTCAACGGATTGGGACAAACTTTTTTTTTGCTGAAAGGTAATAAAATTTGAAGAAGATCTGGAGGGGTGGAACAAGTCCCGGAGCATTTAAAACATTACTTTTTTGGGTAGAAAGGTTGAAAAATGGGGTATGTTGAGAAATGGCGAATTCTCAACGGATTGGGACAAACTTTTTTTTTGCAGAAAGGTAATAAAATTCTGCAACGTTCTGGATTTGGTCCCAAACCTTTTGAAACATCCCTTCTTTGGGTAAAACTCGTAAAACTTAAGACTTGTGAGGTGTTTAGCTCCGCGGTCACCTATTGCGCTCTGCGCCATATACTTGTTTGATTCACAAGTCATATATCAATTCTGAATCTGTATTTACTTTGGAAATTGGCGGAGAAACCACAGACCACTTGTGAGAGAAAATGTTCACACTTGTATGAAAACATTCCTCAATTTTTGGCATCTGCTACAGGAAAATGTGGAAGGCGGAATATGCTTCGCGGTCACCTATTGCGCTTTGCGCCATATACTTGTTTGTATATTTGAAGTTGAGGAAAATAACTGGTACCATCGGCAAGCCAAAAGTAAAGATATTTTCTCCTGAAAACCAATTCCCTCGAGTTAATTTTTTGCATGATTATTCACTTTCTAAACTTTCGTTTTTTTAGCTAACTGGTGTCTTATTCGTTTTTGCAAAAAAAAACAACAATTAGAAGAAAAAAATTGAAACAAGTCTTTTATATGTTTAAAGTTGAGGAAATAAATGGTACCATCGGCAAGCCGAAAGTAAGCTCTTTTCTCCCAAAAAACAACAAATGCCCCGAGTGTAAAGTCAAGAAAATTTCCCTACTACGAGTGGAATCTGCTGTGTCACCTGTATTTTGTTTGAGCGCGCATGAAAACAGCTCTTGAACTGCGCGCGAAAACAAAATGCAGATGCCCCACAAGCAGATTCCACTCGTAGTAGGGAAATTTCCTTGACTTTACACTCGGGGCAATTGTTGTTTTTTGGGAGAAAAGAGCTTACTTTCGGCTTGCCGATGGTACCATTTATACTACGTTTTTGGGGCAGTTCTCACGGGTGTAGACTAATTTGAGGACAGCGTCTGGGGCAACAACAGCTGGCCCTGCAACAGTAGCAACAGGTATTACGATCTCTTGAAACACAGCCATACCAACTGCAGGTTCCACCAAAGCTAGAGATTAATTTTACATCATAAATTGTGTGGAAACATAAGAGAGGTTGTTTAGTTAAGGGATATTTTGGTATGCCATTTAGTTTGGTTTTCTAATCTAAAATATCAATCTTGTGGAGCAATGCAAAGCATGCAAGGCAAATGGTATGGGCCATAGCATCCAGCCCAGAGGTCAGAGGAGCTCTGGCGCCCTACCCGAAACAGTGGGCAGCCAAAGTTAGCTCAAGCAGTTACCCCATTTTTGCATTTTTGCACATAAATATCCTAGGGCGCGACAGTGCCTTAGTTATGAATGGGTGATCGAGTTTTTTGGAGTTTTTTGGCGTTTTTTGGAGTTACATGGAGTTTTTTGTTTTTTGGGTATTGGTTCAAACCTAGGATATATATATACAAGACTAAAATGCTACAGCATGATAAGCTTATGAATATTCGATTATCAAAAAGAAATAGACAAGTTGTAACAAATTCATGATTTATTTTTATTTAAATTGCGCCAAAATTTTTTCAGGTTCATTTCATTGTTGTTAGTCCATCTAAAAACTCCACTGGTCATTCATAAGCAGGCGGCAATTTATGGCAGAAAGCCTTCATCCGTAGACTATTCTAGTTCTTTTTCGTTTATCTTCATTTTTGCTTAATTTTTGAATGATTTTTAAAATTAAATTTTTGAAATAAAATGTTTAAATTAATTTTTAAACCTTAGAACTTTTTAAGCCTCATAAAGAAGAAATAAATGTACCAACTGAAGTTTGATTCTCATTAAAAATTGATAATATTGAAGATTCCTGCGAAACCTAATTTTATTTTAGCTTGCTTCAATTTGATTTTGATATCGTTCATTTTTTAAGTTTTATTATTTTAGTTTTATTATATGAAATAAAAATTCAACACTTTTTTTTCGATTTAATTTGATTTTTTTGTATTTTTACTTATGTTTTTAGTTATTTTGTTTTTTATTACTTTTTGTGAAGTTGTTGTCCTCTTGGTTAGAACTCTTGGTTAGAACAACCTTAGAAAAAGTAATAAAAAACAAAATAACTAAAAACATAAGTAAAAATACAAACAAATGCCATAAATTTAAATCGAAAAAAAGTGTTGAATTTTTATTTCATATAATAAAACTAAAATAATAAAACTTAAAAAATGAACGATATCAAAATCAAATTGAAGCAAGCTAAAATAAAATTAGGTTTCGCAGGAATCTTCAATATTATCAATTTGTAATGATAATCAAACTTCAATTGGTACATTTATTTCTTCTTTATGAGGCTTAAAAAGTTCTAAGGTTTAAAAATTAATGTAAACATTTTATTTCAAAAATTTAATTTTAAAAATCATTCAAAAATTAAGCAAAAATGAAGATAAACGAAAAAGAACTAGAATAGTCTACGGATGAAGGCTTTCTGCCATAAATTGCCGCCTGCTTATGAATGACCAGTGGAGTTTTTAGATGGACTAACAACAATGAAACGAACCTGAAAAAATTTTGGGGAAATTTAATAAAAATAAGTCATGAATTTGTTACAACTTGTCTATTTCTTTTTGATGATCGAATATTCATAAGCTTATCATGCTGTAGCATTTTAGTCTTGTCTATGTCTTGTTCAAGTGGAAGGCATTTTTTAATTTGCCACATGAACAAGGCTACGAGTTTCAAGTTGTAGAAATTATCTATATCTTTTTGATATTTGAACATTCATAATCTTTTTTCTATTGTAACATTTTAGTCCTAGTTTAACAACATCAATTCATAATAATCGAGCTCAAACCTATCGCATGCAAGCTAACCTGAGCACCAGTTTCTATTTAATGTATAAATCTGCGCAGTTTAGCTGCATTGAAACATTAGGTAAATGGGTAGATGACAAAATCGAGCAAAATATTTTTCACAAACGTGAATTGATTGAGAAATTTTGCCAGAAAACTTATGCCACAAAATATATCACCAGATTGGCCAGAAAATTTCCTAAAACACATATTTCAAAAATTCTAAGGCCAAAATCAAAATTTCAGGATTTTGGTCATCTGCAGCACCCTAAGAGCTTTCGATTGGTATCCATATGTCCATAGTTTTAACCAAAATCCAATGAGCTCAAGGCTGTGACATGCAACCACCCAAAAACACGATCGCCCATTCATAACTAGGGCGCTGTCGCGCCCTAGGACTAGTAATACTAGTAGTATAGTAATATTCATATTTTTACCCAAAAAGTTGATGTTTCGACCTAAGAAACGCAGAAAATGCCAAAAATAGAGGTGCCTTGACACTTTTTTGCCCTGATTTACCCTAGAACCGTTGAGATCTCCGCCCTAGAAGCAGCCAAAGTGTCTGCAACACTGCGGATGGATGGACGGACAGTCAGACAGTGTGTGCCCAGACACCAGACATTTTTGCGTGGCCGCAGGATGCTTGCCGCTGAGGGCAGGGCAGTCAGAGCTCTGGAGGCCGTAGGGCATGGGTGCGGAGGCCCCGGAGCAAAGCCTAACATGCAAAGCATGCTAGGCGAAGCGTAGGGGCCATAGCACCTGTGCCCAGAGGCTGGAGGAGCTCTGGTGCCCTGCCTGAAGCGGCGGGTGGCCAAGGCCAGCTTAAGCTGTAACATCATTTTTGTGTCTGTCTTTCCGCATATACCAGGTGTGCCATGCAAAAGTTGACAAAACTTGAGCCATTTTTGGCCTCCCCCGGGGCAGCCATTTTTGGCATCCCCAGTGCAGCCATTTTTGGCATCCCCCGGGGCAGCCAATTTTGGCAGCCCCCGGGGGAAGGCAGTTTTTGGCATCCCCCGGGGGCAGGGTTTGAATTATTTTGTCTTGTCATTTTATCGTTAGTATGCTGGGATTCCTGTCTTTTATTCATTCGAAAAACCACAACAACATGGGACAGCAAAAAAGAGAAATTTGACAAAGAAATGTTGACTAGTATTCGTCTCGCAAAAGTGCCTGAAATCAAATTGCATTTCAAAAAAGATAGTGAACTCATTTAAGAGTGAACTTCTTGATTTTGTCGGCAAGACTGGCACTGGAAGAGGATGGCTGGAGTCGACAGCATAGAGCGAAGCTTGGCTGCTGGAAGGCCTGTGCAGAGTGGGGAGCGATGACTCCAGCTGGCACAGTAGTCACACTGCATCCACTCCACCTCCCGCCGGGATGATGAGGATCGTTCTGGGCCGTTCCAGAGGCCGCAGCAGTTGATGCTGGTCTGGACTTGACCAACTTCCTTCCCCAATTCCCCAGCTTTTGAGAGCACAGCCTGCCAGTGTCTTGCTTTAATTGAAGCCTGGTGAGAGGGTGATGGGGCTGACTGGCAGCTTATTTTGGAGCAGGGACTGGGCAATGATGGAGGTGGTGTTGCCGCTGTAGGATCTTGCATGAGGATCAAGGCCCCTGGCAGCATCGAAGGCAAAGGCACAGGCCAGGGTAGCCGCAGCTCCATTTATCCCTTTGCTCCATTTGATGATGCCGGGCGTGGTGCTGGCCGTGTAGTCCTACTTCCTCCGCTTCTACCATATCCCAGAGCCACGCGTTCGCCTCGGGAACAGCCCCAGCGTCGCCCCCACACCCTACCCCCCTCCTCCTCCCTCCCTCAGCCAGCCTACTGCTATTCACTCTTTGCTTTTCTGGAGCAGTAAAGAAGGGACGTTGGGTGTGGTGGAGACAATGCAGAAGGAGGCATCGGAGCGCAGCTCGTCCGCCTAGCTGGCCCTGCCCTCCAGCAACCCCGTCGCCTTCCGCCTCGACATCCTCTCCGAGGAGGTTGGCTCCGTCGTGGATGCCTCCTTCACCATTGGACAGTAGATCCGCCCCGTCACGCCAACTTCCTCCACTCCCTCCCCAGAGCCAAGGCCGTACACCCTCGCTGCTGCCCGCAGAAAATGGCTGGGATAGGTCACCCTAAACAAGATATCATACATGTCACATTTCAGGCTGTCATGAGAACTGACTTTTTGCTCCTGTTGGGCAAGGAGTCGAGGATAAAGATGGCCGATGGATCGATCCTGGGGAGGAAGGCAACACAAGTCCAGTGACCACATCCTTCGTCAGGTCAAGCTTGTCCCATCCCTCTCCTACATGACTCCGACCAAATTTTTCAAAAGCATCAATCTTTTTGTTTGCCTCTATACCAAGCGACAATGATGATTGGATTAAGCATGCATGGCAATGTACAGCAAAGCAATGCCTTAAAGAAGGCTAAGAACTGCCTTCCTAATAAGCTATATCCTATCCCAGGGGGATGCCAAAAACTGCCTCCCCGGGGGATGCCAAAATTGGCTGCCCCGGGGGATGCCAAAAATGGCTGCCCCGGGGGATGCCAAAAATGGCCGCCCCGGGGGATGCCAAAAATGGCAGCCCCAGGGGGGACCTCCCGGGCACAGGGATATACCTGGGGGCAATTAAATTTTTACTCAAAGTAGGTCCAACCATTTTTAGTTTGTGCATAAATTTGCAGATCATTTCAATCAGCCAAACTGGACAAAAATTCATTTTAGATAAGATACCCAAAAAATCAAATTTTCTAAATTTGAGCATTTTTTATTTATTTAAGCCTTGATTACTCTTGCAGAACAAGAGCTTTTGAGCTCAAAATTTAACACAATTTAGACCTAAGGGTCATTTACTTGCATACAAATTTTTAACTGTCAATGTGTTCCCTGTGTCGAGCAACAGCTTCCAAAGTACATCCACCCCTTAGCCATTTCTGTGCTTTATGGCCAGTCCAGCCAGACTGCTACAGAATCATAGGAATTGATTAAAAGTGGATGCACTTTTTAAGTTTCTTCTCACCATCGGAAGCACCAAGAGATTTAAAAATTCGTATGTAAGTAAATCACACTTAGGCCTAAATTGTATTAAATTTTGAGGTCAAAAGCTGATACTGGGCCAAAGACGTTATGTCTCAAAAGAAGTAAAAATTGATCAAATTTAGAAAATCTGATTTTTTGAGTAACTTTACTAAAATTAATTTTTCTCCAGTTTGGCTCATTGAAACAGTCTGCAAATTTATGCATAAACTAAACATGGTTGGTCATACTTTGAATAAAAATTTCATTGCTCTAGCTCCTTTTGGACTAGAGATATTTTGGCTCAAGTTTTGTCAACTTTTGCACGGCCACCCGGTATATATCTATACTAGTGGAATCTGCTGCGTCATCTGCATTTTGTTTTTAGGCGCGCATGGGAAGAGACATTGAACTGCGCGCCAAAAACAAAATGCATTTGTCCAAGCAGCAGATTCCACTAGTATAAAATGTATTTCCTTTACCGGGGGGGGGACGAAGTCTTCGCGGAAACCACGTATGAATATTATGTTAAAAACCGCGAAGACTTTGTTCCCCCCGGTACTTTTTACTCAAGTCGATTGCACATTTTGGAGAAAAGAGACCCACATTTGGCCTGCCAATGGTACCAGATATGATAGTTTTCAAGAAATAGACAAAATTTGGGACTTGAAATTTTAACAAGGTATACTCGGCTATTGCCAAGATGCACGGCCTTTGGTCCAAATAAAAACCTCAAATAACATAACTATACCACCCATATGAATCACTGCCAAAAGTGAGCTGATTTTATTAAAAACTCGGTGATTTATGGATGTTTGAATTTTTGAAACATCAATATTTTAGGTTTTTGACTAAATATGAAGAGATAATAAACATTTTAAAAAGTCCTTTCTGAACTTCAATTTACCACCTTGATAGACGTTCATGCCAAAATTCAACTGATTTCATAGAAAAACCATCGATTTATTGATGTTCAAATTTTTGAAACATCAAGATTTTAGGTTTTTTGTGCCGTTTCCCAAGCTGGTTTTGTCCGACCCCTAGTCAACGAGGCGGGCGGAAGGGAGGCCGGGATCAGTTGCTCTATAATGTGGCTCGCTCTGCCTAAACTAGTTCCGCTCCCCTTCCCTTGCTGGTGACAACGATGAAAGTGTATCTCGCTACGTTCCTGCTGCATATCACCACAGCGTTTGGTAGATCAGAGAGCTAGTTAGCTTATCTGTACTTCGACCGACCACCTCTACAATGCTACTTCAATGCCCAGCAATACTTTCGCCAACTTCCGCTTCCGCAACAACTTCCGGCCTTTGACTTTGCCGCCTTTTCATCAGCAGCAATCAAGTCAAAAGCCCCAATCACCGATCTACAAAGAGCGGACAGCAAATCGAGCCCAGCCTGCAATGCCGGACTTCGCTTTGCTGCCAGACAGCCCACCCTGCAGCTCCAGAACTTCACTCAGCCAGAGCCAGCCTCGTGAACTTCTAGACAGCAGCAACTATGACTACGCTGCATGGAATTGAAATTGACTTTTGAGTCCTATTTCAATCTCCGATCTTCGACAGCAACATCGCAGCGCCAAGTTTCGAGCCAACACGTCATTTTGGATGATGGCCAACAAAACTCTGACGTCACACGGCCCACTTGCTACCGTAATCTGCTGCGTCAAAGGGTCTTGAAGTGAACTGAAAAGTTCTCTTCAAAGAGCAACTCCCTTCAATGATTTCATTCTATCCTTGCAAATTTTATGAAATCATTCAACGCCGACGATCAAGACGAGATTGACTTTGCTGCAAGGCATTGAAAATTAACTGAAAAGTTTCTTTTCATGCTGACGTCATCAGCATCATCAACAGAATTTCATCATCCTGAAATGGATTTTGAACATTCTCTTCAGCTGCCAGCAACCAGCTTCAATCCATGTACGCTGCCAGACTTTGAAATTGACCACTGTCCAATTTCAAAATTCGTTGCTGCCAGCTCCAGTCTACGTCGGCTTGGACGCAACTTTGCTAACCGGGCATCGAAAATTAACTGCAAAGTTATTTTCATGCCTGCTGCGCAAGCATCGTTGATGACAATTTCATTATCCTGGACGGATTTTGAAATTGTCTGCAGCTACCAGCAAACCAATCGCCTTCGCTGCCAGAGTTCGAAAATTGGCTTCAGTCAGTTTTCAAACTTACGGCCTCTGCTGCAACTGCTGGCCAGCCAAGGACAGCTATCCAGCAACAGCAACGTCTACGCTGCTGAAGTTTTGAGATCGCCTTCGACAATTCTCAAAACTCCCTGCTGCCTGCTGCAACTTTGCCGGCCCACCTGTTTATGAATCCTTGCGGATTTATAAACCTTCAAGCATCGTTGAAGAAAAGCCCAGCCAGCTTCAGAGTCAATGGCCGTCTTACGACATCGCTTCATTTACGGATCTTTATGATCGCGTAAATTTCGAAAAGCAACGCCAAAAGACAAAAGCCAAGGAGACTCACAAGCGGACTACGCTTTTCTACACAGACAACTACTGGACCAGGCCCAGCCTAGTGGACTGCCTCCACTGCCGCTTCTACGGCCTCCCGGTCATCTGCGTCTCCAGCCTGCTCACCCGCGGCTAGAAGGACCTCTTTGAGGACGGCGTCAGCTATGAGCACAGCGCCTCCAAGGCCTACTTCCTCTGCGCCTGCCTTCGTTAAAGCGCATCGGAAGATTGTGTCAATGACCCACCTCCTCCTCCTCCTTCTGCCCGCCGTTGAAGATAGCGGCCATTCTGGACAAAGTCCGCCGCTTTTGCTACGGCTTCCTGGAGCACCACAACCGCATCCAGATCTCCCAGGACTGCAACCAGTGCGGAATGCTGGACGGCTTCGACTGCGGCCTCTGCCACTTCCAGCCCAACAGCACCTACACTGGAATCCTCCAGGACTCCGCCCCGATCAACGCCGACTGCGGCTTGCTGCCTATACTCTGCTCCAGCATCAAGCCGTGCAAGTCCAGCGTGTTCACTTTCTTCAACCTCGGCAACTACATGGACGCCCTCTGCTCCATGAAGCTCTGCCTGTTGGAAGACGCCTCCACAGAGTTCCTCAAAGAGGCCTCAAAACCCCTTCCTTCCTCCTATTACGTCCCTGGAGGTTGGTGGTGTACAAGGCCTATGGGAACCTGGGCGGCTTCCCCAACTGCTCCTGCAACTTCATGATCGTGTATGCCATCATGCAGTTCCCCTCCTGGAAGACGTCCTCTGCAGACCTTCAAAGGTCCCCTGCCCTACACCCTTCCCCTTACTCTGCCCAGCAGTAAGAGGTCGGTGGCGTACATGGCCAACGGGAACATGGACGGCTTCCGCTCCGGCTTCGGCCAGCCCGCCGGCAAATGGGCCAACTTCAATCCCATCGCTGCCTCCAAGACTTTGCACTATCTGCGAAGATATGCAAATTCTTTCTACGCTTCTTTCGACAATTCCAAAATAGGCAAAAGAGACGCTAACTTAAAGTTTGCGTAACTCAAATGGGCCTATTTTGGAGTGGCTTTCTGGAAGCACGGCCGCGTTCGCCGCCTCAACTCTGCCTACTCTCTGCATGGCCACAAAAGCCTTTTCTGGCCTGGCCTTCTGAGAGCAGCTTCCTAGGATTCCAGCTCAATACTGCAAAGAGTTCAAGAAACCGCGCTGACACGGCCTCTGCAACTGCTCATTGTCATCCCAAGCTGTGTCACTTCTCTTCGCAGCTGCGACAATTTGCTCAGTGTCATCCCGAGCTGCGGCAAGTTGAGTCAACTGTCATCCCGAGCTGCGTAACTTCCGCATCTCTCAGAACAGCATCCATCAACGTCGCAAGAAGCGAGCAGAAAGTAATACTTTCTGAAACTGACGGCCATCGGCCTCTCTTCGATGCCTCAAAGAGCCGCCTCCAAAGGCTCTCCGCA
>JASANA010000647.1:0-62074 GCA_030248095.1 Ptycholaimellus sp. GST1_10
TTGGTAAATTGCATCAAAAAATTTATTACAGGGTGTTCAGGTTACCAGGAAACGCCTGAGTTTGGGTGATCACCACTGCCTCAATTTCAGCAAAATAAAAATTCCTTTGGTGGAAAGTTGCATCTATGTGTCTAGTTTAAGACAGACTTTTTGGTAGTATTAAGAATTGGTTAAACACTTTTTTTTGACCCCCAGTTTTTTTTGTTGGATATTAAAAAGCCATCATTTTTATACTATGTCCTAAAAGGAAATCTCATATAATGGTCTACCTCGCCCACAGCAGCCCATTTTGTGAGGCAGGGTCAGGCAGGATGGCGAAAATCCTGGTATTTTGACCTTCAACAATAAAATTGTTGCTCTGAGCCACAGACTCAATGAATTTCAAAAATTCCATGAGGAGTAGACTCACAAGAATTTGTACAATAAAATTGCGCCTTTGAATGGTTCTACCGGACACTTTTTTGTGGTGTAAAACGCTCATTAAAATAAAAAACACGAAATTGAGAAAAAAAATTTAGCGAAAAAAACTGATTTCACCTAAAAATATTAAGTTTGCATGGAAACGACTGTCATTTTTGCGCGGCCGCAGGCCGTCTGCCGCGGAGGGCAGGGCAGTCAGAGCTCCGGAGGCCGGAGGGCATGGGTGCGGAGGCCCCGGAGCGTAGCCTAGCATGCGAAGCATGCTAGGCGAAGCGTAGGGGCCGTAGCACCCGTGCCCGGAGGCCGGAGGAGCTCTGGCGCCCTGCCCGAAATTACGTCAAGCGCAAAAAATGGCCTGGAGATACCACCCAGGCGGACCTTCATGCAAAAAATTAGCCAATTTCATTGAAAAACCGCGGAGTACGGGCCCCGGAAAGACACATATATATATATACTAGTAATATTGGTCAGTGGCCGCGCTCCGCGCGGCCACCGTTATAATAGAATGGTGGATAATCCAAACTTTTGATAATACATAAAAATAATAATGAATTTGACATTTGTTCTGTCACCCATTCAAATTAAGCCTAAGCCTGAAACTAAGGCTCAGAATTCGAAAATGTCATTGTTTAATTATAAAGTTTAGGAATTCACGCCATTCCATAATAAACTTCTAGGTTATAGTTCGTGGAGCTATTCCAAGCTCTGTCTCAACCTCTAAAAAAGAATTACTTAATGCATCATAAACACATCAGGCTCCTGGGTAGGCCAAAAATCGAAAAAGTGCCTTCAGTCAATCCATGTTTTTTCACATATTTTACTAAAACATTTGAAAACTAAATAATGGATTTTAAGCAGAACTGTTGTAGCTTTAATTTAAAAAAAAGTCCGACAGAAAAAGTTAAAAATTGGAGGAGTTATGAAGTTTCAAAGTCAAAAAATGCCCAAAAATGCCAAAAATGCGCACGTTTTAGATTATTTCATATTTTCAACATTACCCATGCACAGCGCGCCCCAAAAATTATTGAATAATATGTCAAGACTGATTCATAGAGCTATCATGTGCCAGGATAAGTAAAGAAACCAGGTGGCGCCAAGACCCCTCCCAAAATGGCATCACGCGTATTATATAAGATATATATATATATATATATATATATGCGGACAGACGGACGCAAAAATGGGGTAACTGCTTAAGCTGGCCTTGGCCGCCCGCCGCTTCGGGCAGGGCGCCAGAGCTCCTCCGGCCTCCGGGCATGGGTGCGGAGGCCCCGGAGCGTAGCCTAGCATGCGAAGCATGCTAGGCGAAGCGTAGGGGCCGTAGCATAGCCGTAGCCGCACCCATGCCCGGAGGCCGGAGGAGCTCTGGCGCGCCCTGCCCGAAGCGGCGGGCGGCCAAGGCCAGCTTGAGCAGTTACCCCATTTTTGCGTCCGTCTGTGCGCATATATATATATATATATATATATATATATATATATATATATATATATATATATATATATATATATATATATATATATATATATATATATATATATATATATATATATATAATACGGGTGATGCCATTTTGGGGGGGTCGCCTCGGCGCCACCTGATTCTTTACTTATCTTGGCATATGATAGCTCTATGCATGGCTTTTGACGAGTTATTCGATTTTTTTTGGGGCGCGCAGTGAATGTGTAATGCTGAAAAAATGAAATAATCGAAAATGTGTCCATTTTTTTGCCATTTTTGGCCATTTTTTGACTTTGAAATCCCATAACTCATCCAGATTTTAACTTTTTCTGTCGGACTTTTTTTTAAATTGAAGCTACAAGAGTTATGCATTAAATCCAGAGGTTAGTTTTCAAAGTTTTGAGTTAAATATTTTTAAAAAAATGGATTGACTGATGCCAATTTTTTCATTTTCGGCCTACCCAGGAGTCTGATGTATTTGGGATGAATCAAGTAATTCTTCAAGGCAAGGTTGAGTCAGTGTTTTCCCAGGCTATGCGAATGATGTGCATTGACCTAAAATTTTCTCAAGCATTTTTTGTGATCTTTGATCCTGTCATGCTCTGTAGTGGCTGGAAAGGCCATGATGTAGTGTGTACATGGCTATGGTTTTGTCCTCTAAATAACATAAATATATAAATGGTACCATCGGCAAGCCGAAAGTAAGCTCTTTTCTCCCAAAAAACAACAAATGCCCCGAGTGTAAAGTCAAGGAAATTTCCCTACTACGAGTGGAATCTGCTTGTGGGGCATCTGCATTTTGTTTTCGCGCGCAGTTCAAGAGCTCTTTTCATGCGCGCTCAAACAAAATACAGGTGACACAGCAGATTCCACTCGTAGTAGGGAAATTTCCTTGACTTTACACTCGGGGCATTTGTTGTTTTTTGGGAGAAAAGAGCTTACTTTCGGCTTGCCGATGGTACCATTTATTTCCTCAACTTTAAACATACAAAAGACTTGTATATATATATATGTGTCTTTCCGGGGCCCGTACTCCGCGGTTTTTCAATGAAATTGGCTAATTTTTTGCATGAAGGTCCGCCTGGGTGGTATCTCCAGGCCATTTTTTGCGCTTGACGTAATTTTTAGATTTTCGCCCAAAACTCAATTTTTTGATGTTTCAAAATACGAAAATTCATAAATCACTGGTTTTTCAATGAAATTAGCTGAATTTTGGCAGGTACATCCGTCAAAGTAAAATCTTGAAGCTGGCAAAAGGAATTTTCGAAATATTTATTATATCTTGATTTATAGGCAAAAACCCAAAATCGTGATGTTTCAAAAATCAGTTTTTTTCGCTAAATTTTTTTTCTCAATTTCATGTTTTTTATTTTCATGAGCGTTTTACACCACAAAAGTGTCCGGTTGAATCATTCAAATGCGCAGTTTTATTGTACAAATTCTTGTGAGTCTACTCCTCTTGGAATTTTTGAAATTCATTAAGTCTGTGGCTCACAGCAACAATTTTATTGTTGAAGGTCAAAATACCAGGATTTTCGCCATCCTGCCAGACCCTGCCTCACAAAATGGGCTGCTGTGAGCGAGGTAGACCATTATATGAGATTTCCTTTTAGGACATAGTATAAAAATGATTGCTTTTTAATATCCAACAAAAAAAACTGGGGGTCAAAAAAAGTGTCCAACCAATTCTTAATAGTACCAAAAAGTCTGTCTTAAACTAAACACCAAAGGATTTTTTATTTCGTTCAAATCTGAGGCAGTGGCGATTGCCCAAAGTCAGGCGTTGCCTGTTAAATTGAACACCCTGTAAGCTTTGAAGCAAGTCGATACGGTACTCACATTTTCACATAGTGAATTTATGAAAGTTAGGGAACTCATTTTCACGTTTTCACACCGTGAAAATGCGAAAAGTTTATAGCCCTACTTTCGCGTATTCACGCTGTTGAATGACTATATTTTTACAATTTCACAGCGTGAAATCGTGAAAATAGGGCACTTTCGCGATTTCACGGGCCTTTTCACGATTTCACGTTGTGAAAAGGTGAAAATTCACGTTTTCACGGGCCCTTTCGCGTTTTCACGGCATGAAATTCAGAATTTCACGCATTCACGATTTCATACAACACCGGTGCCAAAGTTTTGACAATGTCAAAAATGCCATGTTTCACTAATTTTACTGTTAATCGTCTGCATCAAATCGAATCTCCAAACAAATTTACAGGCTTAAACTAGACTCTTAGATGCAACTTTCCACCAAAGGAATTTTTATTTTGTTAGAAATTGAGGCAGTGGTGATCGCCCAAAGGCAGGGTTTTCCTGGTAACCTGAACACCCTGTAATTTAATTTTTTTCAAAATAATTTTTGGACTGAAGACACTTTCTGTCGTTTGGTGGAAGCTTATAGTAGCTGAACACAAAACCTGACAAGAAAAATGGCAACAAAACCATTTTGGTTGATATCAAATAACCATTTCAGTAAAGTTTTATTTTCTTTAAAATCATTTTTGATACATTAATTAATTGACCAATTTGTGGCCTCTTTGAAAACGGAAGAGCGTTGCTTTTGTTTTCATGATTGCGCTATTCAATCTACTTCGAGTGCCCATTTCTCCCCTTCATTTGCTTAAAAGCTTGTTTTCTGACAGAGACTGGAAGTTTATTGCAATTCCAAATTCTAAACACCTATCATAGACAGATTCGCATTGTTTTAGCCGTTGCTGGAAGTGGTAATAGAAGGCGTTGGCGGAAAGAAAAATATGCGATGATGGTGGATTGGATGTAAAGGTGGCGACAAGCACGAGAAGTTGATTAGACTCCCTGGCAACCGTCACCTGCGGCACGCGAGGGCCTTCGATACTGTTTAGGTATTATGTCCATTCCGTGTGCCTCACAAAAACCTGGTCACCTTCAGACCTTTTCATCAGTACAGCACTCTTCCTAGTACCGCTGGAGCCAAAGGACAAGAAGAATTAGGACCTATTTACTTCTTGCGGGTGACATAAAAAAAGCTTTCTCAACAGGTAATGATGCCTTCTCCTGTGATTGATTCTCCTCAATGATTTCTTTATTCCTTAATTATTGTAAGGCCGCACAGTCAGCCTTCGATGACAACGGCTCAGAGCCAGGTAAGAGAAGTGCCGAGAACATGCGTGTGCCTGAAGGAGAGCATTTAAAAAAGCATCCGTTCCAGCTTCCAATTGGAGGATTTTTTCAGGAAGGCGCTGGCCTCGAGGGACTGCCCACGCAAGAGGCTGGAGTGAGGCGGTGAAGAAGAGGAGAGGCAAAGAGATGGGAATTGAGGAAGGGCTGAGGAGGGAGAGACTGCGAAGACTAATGAGCCAGGAGGCCGCGGAGGAGCTGAAGCTCTGGACGGAGACCACCACTTGTCACGGCTGTGCGGATTTCGCCAAGAGCTCCTCCCTCGCTGCCAAGGTTCTCTTCGCCCATGCTTGGCCTCTGGGGGCCGTGGCTGAGATGTAAATGGAAGGGAATACAGAATGAGGGCGCACCCCAGAAAAAAACTGACGAATCTTTGAGTTCTGCTGGGCGCTGATGATTCTGGCGGCGCTGTCCCAGATCCTCCTCTCCATCCAGGCCTTTGTGCACGACTACGCGACGGGGGCCCTCTGGGCAACCAGCGTCACCTATTTCGGTAGGCCCCTCAGCCAGGCTGCCAGGGCCTCTATAGAGAGGAACTGACGGTGTTTTACAGAGCCAGCGGAGGGTCTGCTGATGCCGAACGTGACGCTGTGTCCGCTGGGCAGCGCCAATAGGACGAAGGTGAGGGAGAGCGACATGGACGAAGCCGCCTTCCGCTTCATCTACTACTCCTACCAGGCCCTGCAGGACCGCATCACTCGCAGCCGACTCCACCGACGCCTTCTCAACCTCTCCCATGAGCAGTGTTGCACTCGGAAATTATTTCCGATTCCGATTCCGATTCCGATTAATTCCCAAGTCCCTTGGCTCAAAAAAATTTCAGATTCTTCCGATTTCCGATCCGAGGGAGGTCCCATTTCAGATTTAAGAAATGTGGGGGTACTTTTTCGGCTATTCTGGCTGTCAGTGAAGGTCATGCATGCCTCTGCGATGGCTCTGCGTTGCCTCTGTGACAGGGGGATGGCTTTGGAGGCGTCTGAAAGTGATACGAACCCATTAACCTTGAGGCATCTTTGGCCCTTTTGTGTCACATTTGGCTTGGCTCTCAGGCCTCACATGAGTCAAACCTGCTTGGACAAGTGTGAACCTGTGTGAACCTGTGTGTTAGAGACCTCCCCTCCCTATGCCTAAGCATAGGGAGCCTCCCTCCTCCCTATGCCGAAGCATAGGAAGCCTCCCTCCTCCCTATGCTGAAGCATAGGAAGCCTCCCTCCTCCCTATGCCGAAGCATAGGAAGCCCCTTTCCTCCATATGCTTAAGCATAGGGAGCCTCCCTCCTCCCTATGCCTAAGTATAGGAAGCGGGCTACCGTGAGGGGGGGGGGGGTGATTTATTCGTACCCCTAATGCAATCAACTATAACTCCAGCTCTACGCTATATTTTTTGACAAAAATGTAGCACAAGTTGCCCCCACATGGCATATAGGGACAACTCATGATAAATTTTTGTCACAAAATATTGAATAGTTCTGGAGTTATCGTTGATTGTATTAGGAGTATGAATAAATCACCCTCCCCACGAGTATGGTATGCTCGCTCCCCCCACATATCAACCCCCCACAGAAGATGTCTGCCCCCACATAAAGTATACAAACAATTTCCCCCACATACCATACTCACCCCCCTCCCTCATGTGTTGGGAGGTGAACCATGCATATAACCAAAAAGTGAATATTAAGCTTGATTCCGCAGAAAAGTCTATATGGGGGCAAAAGTGCATCGTATGTGGGGGAATGTATATCATTGCATGCAGGGAAGGGGTTCGAAACATTAGGAGTCAGGGTAGTGAGCTCCCTATGTCATAACATTGCATGCGGGGAAGGGGTTAGAAACATTAGGAGTCTGGGTAGTGAGCTCCCTATGTCATAACATTGCATGCGGGGAAGGGGTTAGAAACATTAGGAGTCTGGGTAGTGAGCTCCCTATGTCATAACATTGCATGCGGGGAAGGGGTTAGAAACATTAGGAGTCTGGGTAGTGAGCTCCCTATGTCATAACATTGCATGCGGGGAAGGGGTTAGAAACATTAGGAGTCTGGGTAGTGAGCTCCCTATGTCATAACATTGCATGCGGGGAAGGGGTTAGAAACATTAGGAGTCTGGGTAGTGAGCTCCCTATGTCATAACATTGCATGCGGGGAAGGGGTTAGAAACATTAAAAGGCTGGGTATAAGCTGCCTATTATGGCCATTTTAAGACAAAAAAGCAAAATGAAAAGTGTGTTAAGTCAGCCCACCTCCATTGAGATACATACACTGCACTATCCTGGCCCTCAATCAGGGCTAAACTGCGCAAAAAAGGCCCTTCCTGTCGGAAATCCCTAAAAATATTTCCGATTTTTGAAATCGGAAGAAAATCGGAAGAATCGGAAAATTCTAAGTCATTTCCGGTAGACATTTCTGAGATTTGGAAATCCACAAAAATTCTTCCGATTCTTCCGATTTCTTCCGATTCTTCCGATTCTTCCGATTCCGACAATTTCCGGGAAAAAAATTTCCGAATCGGTAATAATTTCCGATCCGAGGGTCTTCCGATTCTTCCGATTTCCGATCTGGGCCTTCCAATTTCCGAGTGCAACACTGCCCATGAGCAGTGCCCCTACTTACCTTGTCCTCAGCTGGATGAAGTTCCCTCCTAACTAACTTTGACAGGAATCGTGCGGCCTTTGAAGCCTACGCAGCAGAGCGGCCGCAAATGCGCCAGATGAAGGAGGCCGTCCAGTCCTACCTGGACTCTTGCCCGGGCACCTTCAAGTATCATTTTGTCACTCATTGACGCTCATGGGTCGGTCAGATCAGACAGCGGCTTTTGGAGACGGTGCTCAATGGGCGGAGAGAAGTTCGACTGCTGCGCCAGCGTGGTCCAGTCAATCGCTGCCGACGGCATCTGCCTCACCCTCAGTCCCCGCGCTCTCCTCGCCAACCACAGCCTTGCTCAGGCCGCTTCTGGTTTTTCCTATTGCACCCTTCTTCTCCTGGCAACTTTGAGACTCCTCTTATAGGCCCAGACTACGGCCTCAAGCTCCTCCTCAACTCCGGTGTAGAGGACCAGAGCCGCTTCGAGAACCTGGACTCCGGATTCACGCTGCACCTCAACTTCGCCGTCAACGACGAAGTCTGGGTCACACCCGACAATCCCTCTGAGAGGGCCTTGAGGATCCCTGTCTGTCCGAACAGATCACGGACCCAATAGCCTTGTCACCGGGGACTCACACGTGGGTGGGCGTGCGGCAGGTGGAGGATGCCTTCCGCGACTCCCGCTCCATCTACAAGTTCCTCTACGCACGCCCCCTCCCCTGCTTCATGGCTGCCCAGCAGAAGCTCAACTTCACGCTGGGTACTTCAATGCCCTTTTCTTTTCCTCTCCTCCTCCTTCACCCCTGTTGGTTGACCAGAGTTCTAACATCAATAATCCCATGGGACAGTACAGGGGATTGCAATCCTACAAACCTTGCTGTCCCCTGTCTTGTCCCGTGGGATTATTGATGCTAAAACCGCCCTCATAGGCCAGTACAGCGAGAAGGCGTGCAAGGTGGACTGCGAGCACGGTCTCTTCCAACGACTCTGCAACTGCACCAAGCTCGCCTCCCTCCAGCCCCAATGGCGCCCCTGCTCCGTCCTCGAGGCCATGCCCTGCGCCATGATCGTCGCCGAGGAGCAGCAGCAGCAGTCCTACCATCCCTAAGCCCCATCCCTCCGCTCCTGTAAGGGCGGGGGGTGCAGGGAGAGTCCGGCCATGGCGGAGTTCCAGAGCTGTCTGGGGCGCTGTCGACCCACCTGCAACCGCGTGTACCTGGAGGCCCAGGCCTCTGCCAATCACTTTGCGTCCTGCCCCTATATTTGTTGCCAGGGATTGGCGATGGGAGGGTGTAGGGGGGCTTCAGCTGGGAGACTCGCGGCAGCGCCATTCATCGGGAGCTGGAGATGCTGGCTGGAGAGGCTCTGAGTGAGACCGCAGCGCGGAACATGATCCGCCTCCACATCTACTACACCAGCCCCTTGCGCAAGGTCCAGATTCCATTCAATCAGCTGTTTTAGACTATTCCCCTGATTGGCTCAACATTGGTTGTAGATAGGTGCATAAAGTAGATAGAAATTCATCTCTGTCCTCTTCCTTCTACCTGGTGGATGCCTGTTGGTAGTCAGTTGACAGTTTGCAGAAGATCGAGACGAGTGAGCGTCTAACCGTGGACGCTCTGATCTCCAGCATCGGCGGTGTGATGGGGATCTGGGCTGGTGAGGGAGGCCCAGCTGAGGGGGTGAGGGAGAGGAAACTGGGTGCAGGGATGAGTCTGATCACGGTGGGCCAGTTCCTCTTCTACTTCGGGGCCTCCTGGCTCAAGCTGGTGCCTCGCTGCGGGGCGAGCCTCCTCAAGCCCAGAGGCTATAAACCTACCCTTCTAGCACCCCCAACAACTGGTGCAAAGCCTCCAGGTGCCAGCACTGCCCCATACGATGAGAAGGATGATGGCGAGGCGATGGGCGAAGTCCCGGGCAGCAGCCCCAACGGCCGCCTTCCCAGCATTCCGATGACCCAGCGGCCTTCAACTCTCCAAAGCCCAACCATGCCCAGCTCTGCCTGAGGAAGAAAACTGTTTGTTGTCTTTGCTGCGTCTTTGCTGATCGAATCGTGGGGTATTGGCTCGATCGGTTGAATCCTACAAGTCTAAACAAGTCTATAGCTAAATAAGTCTATAGCTACAAAGCTAGACAACGTGAGAATACAAAACTAGTCTTTCAGTTGATCTGTGCACATCGCATCCTGTCTAACTTCCATCGTCTTTATGGGACGCAAACAAGGCAAATTATGTGCTATGGGTTTGAAATACTAAAACTCTTTGAGACGTTGCCTAATAATGACGGGCGGGAGTAGGCCTAATTTCAACACATCAATGTCTCAACTATGACGCAGTCGCGTCATTAGCCATTTGCGACCCTAGTTAGGTGTGACGTGCTTATTTCACCTCCTGCCTCTAATCAAGCCAGTCGCTACGAAGTCAGTACAGCAGTCCAGCCTCCCAGTTTCAGCTCTCATCAAGCAGACTCTCACAAAGCGACAAGGTCCATTGTTTCATTTGTCTACTAAAGGTCGGCTCACTGGAATCGCGTCCATCTTCAAGTTAATTAATTTTCTGACTTTCGCCCGTCCTCATTTGCTCCCCTCCTCTCTTATCAAGCCAGCCAGCCAGTTCGGCAAGAAGTCAGTCCAGTCTCTAAGACAAGCAGGACATGCGGACTTTCTTCCTCCTCCTCGCCCTCCTCCCGCTCCCCACCCAGCCTCTCGCCTGCTACGAGACCCAGCAGGTTCCGCTCAGCCTCCCAGAAGAAGTTTGACAGCCTTTTGCCTCTCAGACGGGCAGGAAGCCGGTGCTGGTGCAAAGCCCGGCGGCCAGCTACTGCGTCTTCGCCCCACAAGGCCACGACGTTTCCTCCTGGCCTCTTTTTTATCTGGCCTCAGTGAAGCAGGTTCTTTGCAGCTGAACGGGGCCGGAGTGGCGCTGTTCCCCCTGGGCGCAGCCAACGAAGGCCTACAGACTTATCAGCGCCTCTTCAATGGCTCACAAGCTCCGCACTACGATGTCCGAGTCCTCTGCATCTTTGAGGTGGTAGTCCTGCGCTCTTGTCGTCCAATCATGAAAGCCTAACTTTGCTGACACTGCTGAGTCTGTAGGGGCTTTGGAATTGCAGCGCTACGAGCTGGGCGGAGTGAGCTACCTGTTCCGCTGTCTCTGTCGCTCCGACGGTTGCAACAAGGCCACCAGCCTCAACCAATTCCTGCGCCTTCAGACCTACGCCCATCCCCCTACCCTCTAAGCACCAAGCCCAATATATAGCAGTGCTGTTGCTCATGACGGTGCATTGGGATTCTGCATCTTCTGCAGAGAAAACATAGGAATGTGGAGAACATAGGATCATAGGATGCAACCAAACATGAGCTGCCTGCACTAATCAATAACTAGAACCTAAGCAGGTTTCCTGCAGATCAGGCCTTGTTCGGCAAGCGCAACAGGACAAAAAGAGAATACTAAATGAGCATTGCTGGGTGCATAAAGGCGCATAAAGGGTGGGGCATATTTGTCATGCGTCATCATCTGCTCAAATTATTTGACATTCCTTTGTCAAAAGTATTGCGTGCCATTGGCAAGCAGTTAGCAAAGCGGCTGCTGGATGCTTCCTGGCTTCATAAGCAATTTTTAAAGCTAGGGCAATATTTCTTTGTCTCAGTGGAAGCAAACTAAAATTAAAAACTCAAAATATTGTCTTCCAATAGTTGCTAAACCATAAACATGTTGCGGGTTAAGTTAAGCATCGAAAGTGGACCAGTTTGAGGTAAGTAATAGGAATTGATCTGAGGACTGAGCAGATCATGCATTGCCCAAAAAAATGGAGCAACAAAAAAAGAAAAAACTGCACATGAACCACGTATTTCGAGCTTCGAGCCTTTTTTGAAAACCTTCCAGCTATTTATTTTATCAGCTCTTGTTTCTTCTTACTGCGGTTGGCTGAGGACGTGGGGGCAGCAAAGTTTTTCTCTACAATGGAGCTTCCGTCCGGCGCCTCAGATTTCGTCTCTGCACTTAACTCTTGGCCAATACAAGAAAGCCCCGTGAGTTTAGCCTTGGTTCGAAACGAAGTTTGCTAGCTGAGGTCGAGTCCTACGAGGTTGAGAAATATGTTTGAGGGCCTTTAATCTAGATTTTGGATTTTGTGCTCCCATGTTCTGTCACTTCTAGAACGGACAAATAAAACCCGATTCGCACCGAAAAATGGCAAGGGCAAGAGTTTGGGGCCGACAAGAATGGGGACGGAAACGGGACCCAGGCACAGAGAAGCTCCTCCTCTGGCAAACTCGGCGGGCCGTTCTGTTGACCGTCTACCACACAGCCATTGCCTTCGCATTGTCTTCCTACACCAACCCTTCCTCCCTACCCTAGTCCTACAATTCCCAGAGTTACTCCTCTACTTTTCAATCAATTTGCGGAGTTTCTCGAAACTATTTGGCAGCGCCAACTAACAACCAGTGTTCGCTTAATTTTAGGGCGTTTTTAGGAGCCATCGTTCAAAAAAACACCCCCCAAAAGTCAAGTGCCGTGGCTCTTGACTCCTTGACGCTTGTCCATAGGTCGCCTGTTCTACTCAAGGCCACAGGCTCAGGCCTGCCCTTTTTCTGTCCAGAAAAAGCAGGAAAGATGGCCCAGTATCCTCCTCCCTCCACCACAGGCCTCATCAGCATCCTAGCCGAGGCCTGGCACTGGGCCTTTCCCACGATGGCTACGCGTTGGACGGGGGAGGCTGGGGCATGGCTGGAGGGGGCGGGGCGTGTTTGCGCCGTGGATGTTACACATCCCTTGGCAGCGCTTATTTGTGCGCTGGGGGACCTTGTGCATCTCCCCACCCGACAGGCCCCTCCTATTTGGCTTCCACCTAGCCCACAGCTTTCCCTGCTACTACAAAAGGGGGCCTGGGGACCAACCAAGGTCTCTTGGCGGGCGGGCGGGGGACTGGCCAGAAGGAGGCTGTGGGGCCATCTAAGACCCTGCGCCTATTGTCCTCCTCCTCCCATATGGCAGGTGTCTTCAGCGACTGGGTCATTCGACTTCGCGGGCCCCGAAAGAAAACAATCCCCCCTCCCAGACCCTCCTTGCCTAGCGCGCAACTCCCCTCAAGGGAATCTTCCTCTGTCATTTTCACCGCCGGAAGATGAGGGGGGCAGGGCCTCTTTGTCTCTCTCCAGAGGACGCCGTGGAGTTATCCCAGGATACTCCTCTGTCGCAACCTGTCATTAAGTGCTTGCGCAGGCCTTTTTACGCGCGGCCACCCAATAGGCCTGGGGCGCATTTGACCCCTTTTTCCCCCGCCTGGCCCCCTGAGCTAACATGGGCAGGTTTTTGGACGGGCTTAAAAGCACTGGTCCCATGTTTGTCCAACGCATGCGCTGCTAGCTCTCCCTCCTCGTCAGCAGCAGCAGCAGTCAGCCCCCGGGGGCCCCTGCCACTATTTGACCTCCTGTCTATGTGTGTGTCTGCGCGCTCTCTCTGGAGTTCAGGCTAGAGGTCAAACACTGTCAATAATCACCCTCCCTTTTTTTGCCACCGCCTGCTTCTATTTCCCAGCCACCCCTCCTGGCTTCAGCCAGACTGGAAAGCCAACTTCTGTCGCGCAGGGGGCTTCAGCAGCCATGGAAGGTCGCAGGGATGAGGTGAGTTGTGAGGGCCCTGTCATTTATAGGCCCCTACTACGAGTTCCCTGTTTGCCGGGACAATGAGGCAGCGGGCTGGAGGCATAGGGGGTACCTTTGTGGGGGTAGTGGCGGTGAGTGAGGAGGGGGGCACCTCAAATCGAGGCCGTGTGGGGCCTTATGGGTGCCCGGCAATGATGCGTTATGGGCGCTGGTCGAAATCCCCTGGGGTCTCTGCCAGCGGAAGCCCGCAACTCGTCCTCTCAGGCCCCAACAATCGCAGTCCAGCAAAGTCTGCGCTGGGAGTTGTGGTCCTCTTCCTCTGGCGCCAATTTTGGCCTTTTTGGGGTCAGTTTCGGCACACGCGTTCGCTTTTTTCATCCTCGCAACGAGGCCCACCTGGCTGACTACTGGAGGCCTCAATGAGCAGGTGCTGAGGTTATTCATAAGTTTTTAGACTATAGACCTCTATGAAGAAGATCTGTTGCGAATTAGTAAAATGTTTTTTTCGGGTGCAAGAGAAAGGGAGAAAGTTAATTCTTGCTGGAACACGAATTGCTTTGGAGACGATGCGTGGACTGGAAGGTGAACAGGTTGAAAATGATTCAGGGGGTGGGCATAAAGTGGTGCAGGCAGGGCATATAGGAGGGAGGTAGCGTGTGGCATTAGTGGGAGGGGCCTAGAGGGTGGTGGAGGGTGTAGTGAGTGAGGGAAGGGTCCGGCATTTCCGGACTCAGGAGAGGCGTACCCAGAAGGCCAACTTCTTTGTCCCCCCAGGGCCAGGGATCATCTTTGCCCTTCTCCTCCTCCATCTCTTGGCCTTGTGCCTTTCGCCACAATCGACGACTGCCAGTTGATGGAGTGCCTCTTCCCACTCTACCGACACTTCTTTTCGGGCCGGGGGACGTGAGTGAGCATCTTGTAAAGCAGCTTGCAATAAATTCAGTTTCTAGTCGCGCTTTTGTACGCCTCATTATGGTATCGCCCTAATTTATGCATTTTTCGCAGGGACTAGTACAGAACAGCCGCTGAAGCCTATAAATAACGATTTCACTAGTCTCCATTTTAATCGCATGTCTATCTTCTCAAAGGAATTGCAGAGAGGCGATAGTGAAAGGCAATGAGTAGCGGGTGAGAGTTTGAATGCGGCTGTTGCTGCTGTGTCTGGCGGGGGGCTGGGTGCGGGGGCAGGAGAATCCCTGTGAGCGGCCGCCCCTCTACTGCGACCTGGAGTGTCGTTACGGCTACCGCCCCGGCCTCACACCCGGCACCTGCGTCTGCCTCTGCAACAATCCTTGCCAGGTTGCCAGCGCCCTCCATCACTTGGAGGGAAGGAAATGAGGAGGGTGCAGGAGGTGTCCTGCGGACGGGGCGAGACTTGTCTGGTGCGGCGTGAGAACAGCTTCTATAGAGCTCAATGCGTCTCTGCCATAGGTCAGCCAGCTCCAGCAGTTTCATGCTACACTCAATTACACCGCAATGCTCACCCATGCACCACATCCTATCACCAGTCACTTCGTTCCCTTTCATATACACTCCCACAGTCCGTCCATTGAGTTACTGCCATGTTTGCATTGGCAACCATCAGTGTCCCAGCATCAGCCCAGAAAAGAAGCAGGGCAGCCTGGGGGAGTGATGAAGAGGCTGGGGTTGAGAGGAGTGTGGAGGAGGCGAGGTGGTGGCGGCGTGTTTCCTGAGTCCCTGTCTGGTGTCCAGCTGTGGACGGGAGGGGCGGCTGCGGTGCGTGGCGGACTTCTGCGGAGGCTGCTTCGCCCACTTCTTCGATGAGCAGGGGTTCGAGATCACAGCCGCCTGCCGACGACGGCAGACGGCGGCGCCCGCCTTTCGTTTGTCCTTTCTGTCCTGTCCTGGCTTGCTTCAACTTGCTTAGGCCTATCATTGCGCCCATTCTAGCTGTTCTTGAGTTGAACTTTTTGAATTCTAGATTTAATGTTGATTTTTCTTTTTGGATTATAGATGGAGTCTAGTTTTTATCCTAGGTATATGACTGGTTCTTAGTCCATTGGGTTATTTCTATGATAGTTAAAGGGTTTTTAGTTGCTTGTTTGACATTAGAGGTGGATTACTAGAATTAGTACTAGGCAAACAATTCTTAGCTTATTTATAATCGCAAAGATGTTTTTAGAGACCTAAATATAATGATTTTCTGCAGAGCTTAGCTGATATGAAAATAAAAACTACGCTTCTTAGCAGTTCTGCCTGTTCTGTGGTATACAATCAGCTGGAATTTTGAGCATTGGCCTTTTTCATGTGCATTCTTTCACAATCAGCCTCTGCTCGTGCATAGTAGTGCACATGAGCACCCGCACCTCACCTTGCAGAAGCCTCCTCCAAGTCCGGTACCTGCCCAGCCATGGAGAGCGGCTTTTGCCTCAACGAGTGCGAGACGGACACCGACTGCCTCGGCGACCGCAAGTGCTGCTCCAATGCCTGCGGCTCACGCTGTCTCAGTCCCGGTTGCCTTTCCTGCCCTTCCATCTTTCACCATCTCCTCCCCATCCACCTCTCACCACCTCTTCCCTTCCACCTCTCACCATCTCCTTCCCTCCCACCTCTCACTAGCACCACCCATCCGTCCATCTTGTCTAGCGCCAACAATAGCTGTAAGCAGGTTGATGGCGACGGTGTTGTGATGATGGGTGGCCTTGTCAGTGGAGCCGGAGGGTAAGCTGGGTGAGTGTCCGGCGTCGGTGCCGCAGACGGGCAGCTGCACCTCGGAGTGCACGCGGGACGCCGCCTGCCCGGGCGTCCAGAAGTGCTGCAGCAACGGCTGTGCTCAGATCTGCGTATTCCCAGCCAAGACCACCGGTACCTTCCTCTCCTACCGTGGGGGGGGGGGATTTATGCGCGAATGATTTCTAACAGTTATAACTCAAGATCTACTTAATATTGAAAAAAATATTGAGTAGATCTTGAGTTATAACTGTTTGAAATCATTCGCGCATAAATCACCCCCCCCCCCCCCCCCCCCACGGTACCCAAAGAATAACAAAGTCTCTCATTCCAAAGCCTAGAGCTAGACATGACGTGTGCAGTGTGCAACTAATGGGGGCCTGAAGGAATGTGGGTGGGTGGGGATTGAAGACTGCGTGTACCTGCGGGGGGCGGCGGAGGCGCTGCCGGGCGGTTCGCTGGCCGGTTGGCTGCCGGCCTGCGCGGCGGACGGATCGTTTGAGCTGGCGCAGTGCGACGGGCGCTCCTGCTGGTGCGTGGATGGGCGGGGGGCGGAGGTGCCGGGGACCAAGATCGCTGCAATAGGGCGCCTAGGCCCAGCCTGCGACCGTTGCTCTTTCAAACTCCTCTCATTCTAACCTGCCTGATTGGGACACTGAGTGCAAAAGGGGGATTCACCCAAGTAGCCTCAAGTAGCCTCTACCGGGGGGGGGCATCTATCGTCCTTTTCTAGCATAATAAACATATATAAATTTGGCGAAGACTTCGCCTCCCCCGGTATATAAGGACACGATTATATCTACAAGGTATTATCGGCTGTTGCCAAGAGATGCGCGGCCTTGTCCACCTCATTAAGATATTAAATAAATAAAGAAATAACAATGATTATGAAAAACATTTAAAAAACTGGTATAGGTTCTTTTTTTGGTTTCTGAGGCATTTAAAGCGATCTTATTAATAATTAATAAATTTAAAATGCAAATTTTCAAAAAATTTCGAATTTTAGGGTCTCTATTTTTAAGGTTTTTTGACCATAAATCTAGAACCAAGCAAAATGGCGCCGATCACAAAAAAACGTCCCGAGCCACCACCCAGACGGACCTTCATGCAAAAAATCAGCCAATTTCGTTGAAAAACCGAGGAGTACAGCTCTGCGACATATATATATATATATGCGGACAGACGGACGAAAAATGATGTAACTGCTTAAGCGGGCCTTGGCCGCCCGCCGCTTCGGGCAGGGCGCCAGAGCTCCTCCGGCCTCCGGGCACGGGTGCTACGGCCTCTACGCTTCGCCTAGCATGCTTCGCATGCTAGGCTACGCTCCGGGGCCTCCGCACCCATGCCCTACGGCCTACGGAGCTCTGACTGCCCTGCCCTCCGCGGCAGGCGGCCGTCGGCCGCGCAAAAATATCACATGGGGGGACAATTTTTCACTACGACTGTAGCCCCTACCATTAACAATCTATCCCCGCTAACAAATAAGTAGCTGGAGTTGTGACGATTGGCCAGTCCAGCAGGGCAGCATTGCAGAGCCGCGGCTGAACTCTGTGGGGCTGGGCGGGCGACAGTGCCCCAACGCCTGCCCCCACGGCTTCGACACGGGGGACTCCAGCGACCCCTGCAAGTGCAAGGACCTTTGCGCGGCAATCACTGCACCCCTCCCCTTCCCAGCGGATTGCAATGGCCGGCGAATTGGCAGGGCATTCGTTGCGAGCACTCCTTCGAGGCCTGCCAGCTGGTCACGCCGCAGTGCGCCCGAGAACCTTGCCTCCCAGTGCCCAGATGTACCCTCCTGCTTTTCTGCTTTCAGGCTTAGCAGATTGCTCAGAGTAGGTGTCTGAAGAAACCACCGAATTGTTAACCTTTCCAGGCCTTGAAGTAGTGGTGGATGAAAAATGGAACTAGTTCATTAGCATGAGTACATTGGAAGGTATGCTGAACCCTTGTCCGGTCGGGGTGCCGTTGAAGCTGGCAGAGACGGGCGTGACGGCGCTGTGCACGGGGCCCAACCAGTGCACGGCCGGGCACTGGTGCCACCTCATCGGCTACTCCGGCTACGGCTTCTGCTGCCCTGGCCCTCGTATTCATTCGTCCCTCCTCAGCCTAGAGACCTTCCTACTGATGAAAAGAGACGCAGATAGAGCAGTGAATGGTGCGGATGAATGAAGGGTGGGTCAAATTGTAGGCGATGTGGTGCACTTGGGGCAGTGTCCGGTGGTGGAGCCTCGGGCGGGCGGAGCGTGCGTGGAGGAGTGTCGCTCGGACGCTGCCTGTGCTGGCAATCAGAAGTGCTGCTTCAACGGCTGCGGCCTTTCTTGCATGAGCGTCCGAGCCTCCGGTATCCATCCACAATGGCCAGTCAAAGAAAAGACAGCAAAAAACATTTCGGTATCAAAAAATAGTAATATTTTAGAAATTAATTCATCAAAAATTGAATTGCTTCTGATGAAACCCTTGAATTTGCTCAGCAACTGCAGCAGTGCGATAGTTTGGTTATACGACTTTTCGTACCCAGGACTTTTCGTACCCAACTTTTCGTACCCAATTTTTCGTACCCAGACTTTTCTTACCCAATTTTTCGTACCCAGACTTTTCGTACCTAAGACTTTTAGTACCCAGACCCGATAGTTTCGATGGGGCCGGTAATGAGGTGAATGGCTATTGAGGCCCAGCCAGCAAGCCAGGCCAGTGCCCGGTGGTGAACAGTGCAGAAGCTGCGACGGCGGCCTGCATCACCCAGTGCAGCACCGACGCCGACTGCCGAGGTGGGCAGGAAGGAGGTGGCGGAAACCATTGATGGAGGCTGGCTTTGAGGGGAGGACAAGTGCTGCCAGGTGGGCTGCAGCCGGCGTTGCCTGGCCACCCGCCCTCTGATCCCTGTGGCAGCGCCCAGTCGGGACCTTGTCACTCGTTAGCCCTCCCTTCACCTCCGTATGCGAGCCTATATTTTGTCTGGATCCCTATTCCCCTGAGTGCCTCAGTTTCATCGGCTTTTGCAATCCACTGCTCTTTTTTGTCATGGATGAAAAGGATGAAACTTTTAAAAAAACGGAAGTGATAAGGCAGAATTTGCAGCCGGTCAGGTTATTGGGACAGAGCTGGTGAAGCTGGGCGAGTGCCCGTCGCTGGTGAGCGCGGGGGCGGAGGCGGGGGCCTGCGGAAACCTCTGCCGACGCGACCAGGACTGCCCGGGCCTCAAGAAGTGTTGTGCCAATGGCTGCGGCACCCAGTGCCTCTACCCTCTCAAGGCCACCGGTCAACCTTCCCCTCTTCCTTCCTCCCTTCCCATTCCCCTCTTCCTTCCTCCCTTCCCATTCCCCTGTTCCTTCATCTCTTTCCCTCGCCCTCCCCTACTTTACTCCTTGGAACAGCCACAAATCCCACCCAGGCTGCCTGCACGCCATGATCAGTGCGGAGCTACTGCGCCAGCCGCTGCCCCGTTGCGACTCGGAAGGCAACTTCGCCCCCGTGCAGTGCGCGGAGCAGAGGGGCGAGTGCTGGTGCGTGGACCGTCGCGGTCTGGAAATTCGCGGCACTCGCGCCGCCTCCTCCTCCCCCGACTGCTCTCGTTCGCCCCACCATATGCCGCTTTCTTATCAGATAGCAGAAATTGGAGCATTGGCCAGGCCCCCGAGAGTGTCCGTCGCAGAACTGCGGCCTGCTCTGTCCCTTCGGGCGATCGTTGGACTCAAGGGGCTGCGAGATCTGTGCTTGCCGCGATCTCTGCGCGGCAGTACGCTGCCCCCAGCAAGGCCACCTCTGCCTCACCACCGCCCTGCCCTGCTACGACCAGCTCAACTGTCCGCCCCAACCGCGCTGTCAGTCTTTTTTCTTTCGTTTTCGCTCCGTTGCCCCTATGCTGCCAAACATATCGTGGGGGTGATTTATTCATACCCTTTTTTCAATCAACTACAATTCAAAATCTACTAAATATTTTTGTTGAGTTGTAGTTGATTGAAAAAGGAGTATGAATAAATCACCCACCCTCTCGATAGCAGGTGTCCCCTTAGGTTTGAGAGAGTAGGAGGGTTTTGCAGGCATGCCGAACGTGTGCCCGCGCGGAGGCCCACTGAGCAGTGCAGCGAGCGGGCTGTTGGTGGAGTGCGACGGGAGACAGCCGTGCCCCTCCAGCCACTGGTGCCACGCCATCGGCCGCTCCGGCCAAGGCCTCTGCTGCCCGCTGCCGCGTTTTCCCATCCTTCTCCTAGTCCCCTTCCAGCCCAACCATCCCTATACTCCTTCCAGAGGCCTTCACACAGCCTGGCACCTGTCCCAGTCGCGAGCCCATCTACGAGCAGGCCTCCTGCGACCTCAACTGCCTCAAGGACCAGGTTGGGTGCGGAGTTCTCTTGTCTTCTCCTTCCAGCAGATAGCAGGCCCTCTCATCAGATATAGGAGAAAATGGGAAAAGATGAAAGAGTGGTTCATTTTCACCAATTTCCATATCCAAATCAGACGCATCCTCAGCCCTGGCTTCCACCAGAGACTTCAAAAAAGCAAAGAAGTGGCCTGATTGGGTGATCACGGCTTGAAGGACTGCGCGGTTGGCGGGAAGTGCTGCTTCGACGGCTGCGGTCTGTCCTGCAGCTCCAGGACTGACGGCCAGCAGCCGGCCAGCTTCTCCGCCGGCTCCCCAGACCCCATTCCTCCGCCGCTTCTTCCCGGCAAGCTCGGCACCTGTCCTCCGCCTCGTCTCATCAGCCCAAACGACTGCGTTTGCTCCCATTTTTGCCGCCTAGGCTAGCCTTGGCATTGAAGGAGAGGCTAAGTCTGCATCAGCTAAAGCCAGACTAGGTCTTGGTATCTGTGGTCTAGCATGATGCCTGTCATGATTTACGCAAAACGATAGATCCAGTGGAGCTGAATTTGGCTTTTTTTGCTCTCACAGAAAACTATTGAGGGAACTTAAAAAGTTGGAAATCTTACTATAAATTATGGCAAAAAACAGAAAAAGAATGGATAGGTGACGGACATTGCGGAATGTTCTGACGATCGCCAGTGCACGGGGACCAAGAAATGCTGCGAGGACGGCTGCACTCGCCTCTGCACCTATCCCCAGCGCACCACCAGTTCTCATCCATTCTTCCCATTGCTCGCTAGGAGGAAATGAGTGAACCTGTAATAGCAGAAGACTTTATTTTTGCTAAGGTTGGATAATACTTTCTCTGCTTTCTGCTTCCATCCAAGGAAGTAGGAAGCTATAGACTTGATCTGGCAGGCTGCCTGCACCTGCGCGGAGCCCTGGAGGCCATGATTCCGGACCCAGCCTCCCAGCCGCCTCCGCCGCGCTCCGGCGCCGCTGCCGTCCCTCTGCCCGAATGCAATCCGGACGGCTCCTTCCGACGGGTTCAGTGCGGCTATCAGGTTCTACTCCATCCTCTACTACCACCCCTTCAACTGTACACCACCCCAGTAGTGAGTGGGTGATTGAGATTCAAGTGAATGGGCGATTGAGACCAGAAACCATAGCCCAGAAATGTAATGCTTCTGGTAAGGCGATTAGAGAGCGAATGCTTCTAGAATGCTATCGATTTGTCCAGCTGAAAAGAGGAGCGATTTGAGTACTGCTGGTGCGTGGAGGCGACGGGGCTTGAGTTCCCCGGCACCCGCGTCCCCTTCGGCCAGACGCCCAACTGCAACGGTACCCTCCAGATTGACATGAGGCTTGAGTGAGAAAGAGCAAGCACTGCAGCCCCTCGCATCTGTCCGTCGGTGTCGCGGGGCTGCGGGCTGCGCTGCGAGTTCGGCTACCAGCTGGACGCCAGCGGCTGTCCCACCTGCGCCTGTCAAACGCCCTGCTCCCGAGTCACCTGTCCCTACCCCCACCAAGTCTGCATACACCAACCGGTACACAACCACCCACTCTTTCTCTTTCCCACCTGGACTGCCATATCCCACCTTCTCGGCTCATCGCTTTTCATTGGCCTAAAATGGCAATAAAAATTAATGCCTATTGCCATTTTAGGCAATGAAAAGCGATGAGCTAAGAAGAAATGCCAGAAAACACTTTGGAAGGCGAAAGACGGTGCAGGTGGAGTGCGGCTCCAGCTCAGCGGCCTGCCCTCCAGTACCGCGCTGTGTGGCCAACTCCTGCGCCGGGGGCCTGAGCTCGCAGCCGCTGCGGGACCCCGCCTCTCAGCAGGTCCTCCGCTGCGGCCCCAGCCAGTTCTGTCCCTCCGGTATACCTGCCCATTCTTGGCCTGCCAAAGGGAGTGGAGGGCAGCTGGCATTTGTAGGCTACTGCACCGTGGTGGATGCCGGCGGGCAGGGCTTCTGCTGCACAGGCGCCGCTCCGATCCTGAAAGCCGGCTCCTGCCCCGCCGTCGCCGCCAGCCTCAGTGCTTGACTCTTCAATAGTGATTGGGGTTGGGGATGGGGGAAGTGAACTGGCAGACTGTCGGCTGGAGTGCCGGGGGGATGGGGACTGCGCCGGGGAGGCCAAGTGCTGCCAGAGCAAGTGCGGCACGGAGTGTCGGCCGCCTGCAGGTATGCATTTTATGGCCTATTTTGTTTGAAACCATCCAATCGCAGAAAGCTTGTATAAAAGGGTGGGTGAAGGGAAGCAAAGTGAAAAGGGATTGAATTGAAGGGGGGCGGAATGCGGTTCGCCCAGAAGTGGTGACGTCGGTGGACGCGAAGGCGGGCCTCTGCCCTCCGGCTGCTGCCAGCCAGCTGGACAGCGCCTGTCGAAGCCTCTGTCAAACTGTATGTCTCCTCATCGCCATCCAATCGTCAAACTGCTCCTCTCTCTGGCGATGGAAACAATGAGCTGGTCATTCTGAGCCAAGCAAAGGGCCTTGAGTTGCGCATTCCAGGACCGGGACTGTCCAGGGCAGAGCAAGTGCTGCGCCAGCGGCTGCAGTCGTCTCTGCCGCCCGCCGCTCGCTACCAGCCTCCCTGGTTCTTCGTCTCCCTCCCCCCAAAGATCTCCCCCCAAACACATTTCCAACTCACCTGCAGGACAAGGAGGGGATGAGAAGCTGGGCATCTGCCCCTCGGTGCGTCTGGGCCAGGCCTGCGCCCGCGGGGCTCGAGATGAGTGCCAGCGGGATGCGGATTGCCCTGGCCTCCGAAAGTGCTGCTCAGACGGCTGCGGCAAGGCCTGTCTCTACGCTGATATTACTACTGGTACCTCGCAAAGCTCTTTTTTAAACATTTTTTACCTATTCTGGCTTTTTTGAGTCTAATTTAGTACCAATTAACCAATTTATTTGCCCATTTTTGAGTTATTAGAGCCTAATTTCAAAATTTTTCTCCACTACACGAAAAATGGTAAATTTCTTGCCAAATGTGCGATTTTTTAAAGTTTTTTTTGTTTTTTTTGGTAATTTAGATTGACAATTTTGCGCGCTTTGCGCGCATCTAGATAGGATATATTGAAAAAATTTTCTCCCAAATCCCCCCCCCCGAACCAAAATGCACTGCAGGTAGTACTAGATGAAGCTAAGATGTAATTTGAGGCTGTCTGCACCGAAGAGCAGCCGCCACGGAGCTGGCTACCCGGGGAGGCGTGCTGGATGCGCTGGCCTACATCCCGCAGTGCACAGGGAGTGGAGACTTTGCCAGCATCCAGTGCCAGCCGGGGGAGGGCGGACGCTGTTGGTGCCTGGATCCTGACGGCCTTGAGATCATCGGTAAGCCCCAGGCCAGCCCTTATTGGTCTAAGCAGCTCAGGAATTTGGGTTGAGAACGAAATTTACGAAAAAATGGATTTGAATTAACTTTTCCTCACAGTTAACATCATAATTTATTGCCTAGAGCATTAGTATTTTCTGTTGAGGGTAAATTGTAAGCATAAACTGTATTTTTGCTTACTCTGCAGACTATCATTGGCTTTGAGTGGCAAACCTACTTCAGTCGTATAAAAATCAAATATTTGAGAGCAAAAACTAAATTTGTGAAAAAAAACTGTAGCCGCGGATCAATGAAAGACATCAGTACACGATAGTTCACAAGTTTGAAATGAAGCAAAGCAGGAGAGTAAGCATGGCCAGTCCCAGGCTTACGGCACCATTCAACTCCATCCTCTCCTTCACCTGTAAGTGGACGGTGAATTGGGCAGGGGAGATGTGGCTGTAGGTTGAAGGAGGCAACGATGCGAGCAAAGGAATCGATGAGGCCCTTGGTGTTGCAGTGCTGTCGTGGGTAGGAGCAGGTGCAGAGTAGGTAGAACTCCCGGTTGGCGTGCGGCTGGCTGCTGTTGTAGGCCTTGCTCAGTCGTTTGTCCGACAAACAGCTTCCGTGCTCAAAATTACCCCTTGCCTCACCAATGCGCACACTACAGTCTATGCCTCTATGCTCAGCTCAGCGTCACTAACTCTATCTTAGCCTCAGCCTAAACCTAAGCCTTGACTTAAGCCTAAGCCTAAGCTTGGTGCTCTTGCCAAAGGCCAAGCCTTTCCAAAAAGAAGATACTTTTTGAAATTTGACAAAAACATAGCTTTGTTTCTAAAACTTCTCAAACAATGCCAGCATCCTTACTCAGCGAATTATGGGAAGGTGTTAGAAGCAAACTTTGTGCCATTCAAGCTCTGTAAAATTGGACGGGAAAAGCAGGCTGACCACGTAGGTGGCGGATGGTTTGGGGCCGCTGCGCGCTTCATTCCGGCGCTCCTGGTCCACCTCGTCACACATCTGAGCGTCCTGGAGGCTGTAGAAGTAGACCCACTTGGACTCTCCCTCCAGGGCCTCCCACTCCTTCCGCGCGGGGCTCAGCCAGGCCCCGTCCCCGTCCCGCCCGCTCCAGTCCGCCGTGTTCCAGTTCGTCACGTTCGGTTCCCGCGACACTCGGCAGCAGAAGCCTGGCAATTCAGTTGGCCTTTCTCTATTGTCGCTGAGCAAGAATTGGCTTTTTCGATTGTCGTTGCTGGAAATTGCCAGACGATATGATTGGTGGAAGTGAGAAAGGAGGCACCATTTCTGGCATTTAGTTCCATCTGAGCAGCGGAGGGCTTTGAGTCGCCATAGTTCAGGTTGCAGTTCAGTGGGCCTTCCTGCATTTTCACACCCTTCCATCTTCCCCAACAGGCAGAGACTGAGTAAACGTTGAGAAGATCTGGCACATTTGGGTTCGGCTGACTTTGCCCCGCAGCCAAAGGTAGGAGGCAGAAGAAGAGGAGCATTTGCAGTTGAGGCTCTATTCGAGCGAATGTGGTGATGAAGGCGAGGTGAAGAGGTGGGTGCAGTGAATGCGTAGCCTTTGCATCGGGGAGGGACCGGTTTTGGCCAGGTTCCTTCTTGCTCAGGCCTTGTCATGTGCTGCGTCGGTCTTCATTCAGCATGACTCATCATCTAATCACTCCATATCACACACAGCAGCAGCCGACAGTTATTGCATATGCGCTCCTCATTGAAGCTCAAATCCCTGGTACCACTCTTGCAGGACAATAATAGGAGGTGTGATAGGTCAGGTGGAGGCAAGCAGGGCGGGAAGGAGGAGGATCAGAAAGGGATAGGCGGAGGGCTGGAAGGCGGAGGAGACGGCGAGGCTTTGCTGGATGGCGCGAGCGAATCGGTCCACGAGTTCGCGACTGTTGCAGTGGATGGGGGGAAAGTCGCAGACGCAGGTGATGCGGGAGCCCAGTGGGGCCCAGTCCTCCCCCTCCACTCGGGCCGGGTAGCACTCGCCTACCTGAAAACTACATTCATTCAGCTATGTCCTGAGATGTGCCTCCATTTCGCCAAGATGTAAACCGATGGTATAAAGGATGAAGGGCTTGTAGGGTAAATGGGAGATTAGGAAAGGGGCTTTGAAAGAGGGGGCCTTGTGCTTGGAAGAGTGCAGCTGGCGACGTTGGGCAATACAGCCGCCTCTGGCCAGTGGGAGGTGGTGGAAGGAGAATTGGCCGTCCGCATCACTCAGGCGATCCCGGTGGATGAGGCAGCAGGAGGTCTCCTCTGGAAAACCCCCTCATCCTCCACCCACCCCTTTTCTCATCCTCCTCACTGGGCTCAAAAGAGGGCAGGGAGCCGCTGCGATGGGCGGAGTTGAGGCAGGACAGCAGCGGCTCTTCAGCCCGTCCTCCAAGGATGAGCAGCAGGAGGAGCAGGCAGGCAGCGTAGAGCATCGAAGAACCAGGAAGCTAGCCACCTCTGGTGGCAATGTTTCTCTGGCGGGACGGGGAAAAGGTAGGTGTGTGTATGTTGCTACCTGACTTCTCTGCGGCAGGGGGCGGAAAGGGGCTGACAGGTGGAGGGTTAATGGATCAGAGAGGGGGGCCTGTCCATGCAATGCTGATGAGGGCTCCTGCTGGCTACCACCTGCACCCCGCCCCATCATTAGCGCCATCTCTTGTCGCCAGTCGCCAAACGCCTTTCCTCGCCCCGCCAGCCGTCTGTCTTTCTGCTCACCTTTCTATTTCTCCCGCCTAACTTCCTCCATAAGTCCAGGGCCCCAAAAGGGGCAGGCAGTAGGCAGCCCCTAGCAGAAAGTAGCCAGCCCTGAAGAGTAGGGAGGAAGAGAAGGCTTACGGAAAGCTGAGTGGGGCCAGACGTCAGTTGAAAGTGATTGGCAATATAGGCTGAAGCTGGGCCGAGAAGGGGTGGAACCTGAGTCTTGACTTTTGGCCTGAAGGTGTGGGAGAAGGCAATTGCAGGCGGATTCTTGGCAGAGCAGCTCAGGTAGCAGGGCAAAAATGCTTGGCTGAGGCCTGACCAGCCTTCATTTCTCCGATTGCCTTAGTCACAGCCGCATACATAGTTGAAGACCTCCTTTTCAGAGCCCCCTCAGCAGGACTCCGGGTTTAGGCCTGGGTGCAAAGCACAACTTGAGCAAAAGCAGGACGGACACATGTAAGGAGCACTAAGCTAATTGAGGAGGAGCACTAAGCTAATTAAGGAACTTTTTGGACGTTGAGAAAATTCGATCAAGCCTTGAGGAGCCTTGAGGATCCGCGTAAAAAACAAAAAGGCACCTTGTACTGGGCAGATTCGTAACAGCATAAGTGGATGCATCGAGTTTTCTTCGAGCAATTGGTTTTGGAAAGAATTCAATGTAATGGGCTGGATTCAATTGTTAACTTCGCCTTAGAGTGGTTGAAAACAGATCCTTCACGCGCGGGCACTTAAACAAGTTTCAGGCAACATACAACCATTCACCTTATGGTTTTATTTTAATTTTATAAGGCAACATCCCACCAAACATTAGGTGGGCGCAAAACTTTGCTACACTGAAACAGTTAAACGAGCAATGAACAACGTATAAAACTCGCACTCAATCAACATTGCTGCATGAATGGCCTTTTATTTCTAGCGTTTTTCTATTTCGTTAAGCTATGTAAAACTCATTCTTGTCAAGTCTAAATAAAAAAGTGAGAGTTTTCGAGAACAACACTAAAATTGTACTGTGCATCAGGGACGCGAACAGAGACTGGAGGGAGCCCTCCGTGTTCGTCCCCGCGCCGCTGTCCCCAGCTCCTGGGCTGCCGTCTCAGCTGTCCACACGGATTCCGTCTCGATGACCAGTTGCCCATTCATTCCTCCTTCCAAAGCAGCAATCTTCTTTCACTTCCACTTAGCCCAACAATGTGTACCGCCAAATCTCAATTCGAGCCAGAAAGCAAGGCCTTAGAGGAGGATGTGAAGGGGGTGTGGATTGTGAGGGGCTGTGAGACGTGCAGCTGCGAGAGTCCCTGCGCTGCGGTGCGCTGCCAGTTGGGCTTCCAAGTTTGCCTCGTCTTCGGCGTCAAGTGCTACCGAGAGCCCTGTCTCCCTGTGCCCAGATGTTCGCCCCTATTTTCGCCTTCCACCTGCCATCAGTTGCAGCTGACATCCAGCTCCATTATAATAGCCCAATGACAGCACAAGATTGGGGCCGCCCTTAAAACTCCCCTTTTACGCTCCAGCACAGTGCTGGAATGCTTGTAAGGTTTGGTGAATCCGTGCTCGTCGGGGAAGCCGTACGAGGACGCGGCTCGGGGTGAGGTGGTGGAGTGCGAGGGTTCTGGAGCCAGCGTCTGCCCTGCCGGCCATCACTGCGCCGCCTTCGGCCTCGGCACTCCGCAAGGCGGCCTCTGCTGCCCCGGCAATCGTATGCCATTCCTCGCCCTTCTTCATCGCCTCCAGAATTCCAGAAGCTGAAGTAGGCCTCCTTGCAGCGCCGGTGCGGAGTGCGGCGGGGCGTTGTCCAGCAGTGCGGCCTTTGGAGGTGGGCGCGGGCCTGCTGGCAGGGCTGGGGCGCAGGGATTGCCAGACCTCCGACGACTGCCCCCAGGTTCGTCTCCCAGTCAATCTGGCAACCGGAATAAATGATTGATTGACCAAACTTATGCCAACGGATGCAGGGCCAAAGCTGCTGCTTCAATGGCCTGGGTCTGTCTTGCTCCGCGGGCAGCGGCGGCCTTGGCTCAGGTGGTGCGGTGAATGGCGGGAGTTCGCTCACTACTGTCAGACAGAAACCAGGCACCTGCCCAGTCCTCTCTGCCCCCTCCAACACCGGCTGCAGGTCAGCTCAGTTTCCCGCTATCTCAAAGCTCTGTAAAAATATATTTTCAACTATTCCTACCCATTGCTCTTTGAATTTCTCCGAATCCAAAGCTCATCCAGCACAGGGGTTGGCCTTTTTCATACACCTGACTTTGGAAGCCCATTTCTCAAGTACACTCCAAGCTCAACCTTAACTCTCTTCCTTTTTAACTGCACTTGAGAAATGGGCTTCCAAAGTCAGGGTTGCGAAAAAAGTCCACCCCTGTGCTGGATGAGCTTTGGATTCGGAACGAGGTCGGGCTAAGAGCAATAATAAGCACAAAGCACAAATAAGCAGATCAATGGGTTTGCAGCCGACTGTGCGAGTCCGATCTGAGCTGTCCAGGGCGGCAGAAGTGCTGCTCGCTGGGCTGCGGGGCGGAGTGTGCCTGGCCAGCGGAGGCCCCCCTCTGCGTTCACGAGGCCGCCGCCGCCGAGCTCCTTGCAGCCCAGGGCGCCCAAGGCTTTCGCCCGCCGCCCGCCTGCCTCCCTGACGGGGGCTATGCCCAGGTTTCTCGCTCTGCCTCTCCTAGCTTCTGCGCCTAAAATCACCAGACTACTTGACAGCGGCAGTGCGACTCGAGTGGGCTCTGCTGGTGCGTGGATGGGGCGGGCCTGGAGCGGAGCGGGAGGAGGGGCAGGAGTGGACTGGACTGCCAGCAGCTGGCCAGCAGCACCTGCCCCACCCTGGCCTGCCCCGGCGCGGAGACCCCGCTGGACTGCCCCTACCAGCGCCGCTTGGACAACAATGGCTGCCCCACCTGCCAGTGCACACACCCTTGCCAGGTAGGCTGACCAATTCAGGCATCCAGATGTGGTTAGCAATCCAAAGTGCGTCCACAAACTTTTTGGACTTGTGGGAGAGTGACTTAAGGTCGTGACATGTTAACCGGTGAGATGGAACAAAAGGATGATGGGCTTGAGGGTGTGCAATGCCGGGTGAGTGGGCATCGCTGCGTGCTGCTGCCAGTGGCCTGCCCCCCAGGCAGCGCCTGTCGCCCAGTGCCGCGCTGTCTTCCTCAGGTCCCTCTGCTCCTCTGCAGGAGACTCCAGCAATCTAGCGATGAGTCGAACTGTGTGCAGCTGTGCCCAGCCGGGAGTGTGGCGGGTAAAGGGGGCGGGGTGGAGATGTGCGGTGGGGATGAAGACTGCCCCTTCAATGCCTGGTGTCGTCGACTGGGGATTGCAAGCCGCGGCGTCTGCTGCCTTGGCGCTCGTAGGCATTCCTCCCACTCTAATTCATCCTTTCTGGGAGATAAGGTCTCTGTAGTGGGAGTCGAGAGGAGAAAGGGTGTAGGGAGGTGAAGAGGAGAGTTTGGAAGGGCCGGTGGAGGAGAGGGCTGGAAGGTGTCCGCTGGCCTCGCCCGCAGCAGCGCTTCTGGGCGCCTCGTCCAGACTCTGCAGCGCCCTCTGTGCTCAGGACACGGACTGTCCTCTGCGCAGTCAGAAATGCTGCTTCAACGGCTGCACTCTCTCTTGCACTGGTTGGTGCTCTCAATTCTTACTGCCTACTCTCTTTGATGGAACAAGTTTACATAAGTTGTTTGCTAGAGTACATTTTGCCGAGTGAGATGAGGGAAAGAAAGATGCAGAGGCAGCAGTGGCGGAGAGGCCGGGCTCCTGTCCCTCCAATCCGCTGAGCAACCCTGGCTGTCGAAGGGAGTGCAACGTGGACGGGGACTGCGCTAATGGTCTCAAATGCTGTCCCTACGGCTGCGGCGCACTCTGCCAGCAGCCCACTGCATCAGCCTCCGGTCCCCCCTCAATTTCTTTTAATTGATTCAGTGTTTCTCCGACTGGATATTATCTAAGCAATGAGCAATATTGCCGTGCCCTTTCGCTATGCCGGGCCCAGGAATTTGCCGCAGAGTGATTTTGCCGCAGAGTATTTTAAGGCTTGTAGTTTTCGTAGCGACCGATAGGGAGGCAGTTCAGGCAGGCAGTTCCAGAAGTCGTCAACGACCCCGGTGTCATGCTACTACCAGGAGTAGGGCGTAGCCGGCGCAAAAACTACAGAAAAATTCCCCAGAAGAACTCTGCGGCAAAATATACTGCGGCAAATTCCTGGAGGGGCTATGCCCTAATTTCGAGTGTGTCTGTGTCAAAGAGGGGCTCATTGAAGGCAGTGATTGAGGGAATGTTTTTGAACATTTCAGATGTTTGCAACTGCGTAGCTAAGGCAGCTTGGAACCTTCTGTTGCAGTGTGCCGCGAAATGCGGACAGCGCTGGCAGAGTTGGCCGGTAGCCGAGCGGGGGTCTTCGTGCCCAGCTGCACTGGGACAGGCTTCTTCGAGCCCGTGCAATGCCTGGCGGCGGAGGGGCTGTGCTGGTGCGTGGATGCGGATAAGGGCCTGGAGCTTCCCGGCACCCGCACTCGTGGCCCCGCCAAGCCCAACTGCTCCCGTCCTACGCCCTGCCCTCGCACCTGCTCCAATGTACTCCCTCTTCAAATCCCCTCTCCTCCTCTCATTATTCTCTGCAGCATGACACCATCAATCACTGTTTTAGCCCGCACACTTTCCATCCACAGTCCCTTCAATCTGCCCATTGCTTTTCTTGCTAAATACCCTGGCTGAGGCAGGCAGGAGAACGGACAATTAGGTGCAAGAGCAAAATGGACTTTCGTGTAAAACAGGACTGACTGGTGAAATGGTGAGCTGATTGTGCAGTTGTGCTCGGATGGGCTGGTGCTGGACGGCGCGGGCTGTCCCCGCCCCGACTGTGCCTGCAGAGATGCCTGCGAGAACATCGTCTGCTCCCAAGGCCAGCTCTGCTTCCCCCGCCCCAGCGCCTGCACTCGCCCGCCCTGCCCTTCCCTGCCCACCTGTTCTGCCTCCTCCCTCCTCTCTTCCCACCAATCAATGACCAAGACTGTTCTCAGGCAGTCGGAGTCCATGCAGCGGCCAATCCCCGCAGAGCAGAGTGCGTCTTTGCAAGGCTGGTGGGGCGTCAGATTGTGGTCAAGGCTCCGTCTGTCGAGCCCTGCCCGCCCCTCTGGGTCCTCTGGGCTTCTGCTGCCCACAGGGTTGGCGCCTCTCCTTCCGGGTTGCGGACTAAATTGCCCCGGACTAAAGGCACTTTTGTCCGGGGCACTTTAGTCTGGGGCACTTTAGTCCTAGACCCTCTCCTTCCTAGTCCCTCCCCGGTGAGTCGGATGGCTGCAGATGCAGCCTCCAGTCTGCGCCTCAAGCCGGGCTCCTGTCCCTCGAGGGCGGGTCTGGCGACAGGGCGAGGCTGTGCCCAGGAGTGCGCGGACGATGGGGAGTGCGAAGGGGCGGCCAAGTGCTGCACTATTGGATGCGCGAGGCTCTGCACCCCTCCGCAGGGCGCCAGCAGTGAGAGAGAATGAGAGGGCTTGGCGGGCGGGTGGAGAGGGGATGGAAACGTTTGCAGACTGCATCCAGCTGAAGGCTGCCGTGGAGCAGCTGGTGGCCAGCAATGCTCAGACTGTCGCCATACCTCTGGTTGGCCTTTCATTTGGCAAAAATATAAATTTTAAATTTTTTTAGGAAAACTTGGCCAGTAGTTTTAGACCATGAAAATTTTTTGTCTTGTAGCCCTCAAAGGATGTCAATGTATGGTGAAAAAGTATGCAAATAAATATAAATGGATGAAGAATGCTGGCATTTATCGGCTTTTATCCATTTGAAGCCGAACTGCGACCCGGTGACGGGGCTGTTCACGGCGCTGCAGTGCAACACAGGCCAACGCTGCTACTGCGCCAATGAACAGACCGGGGCCGAGGTACCCGGCAGCCGTGGAACCCCAGCCACTGCCTCCTGCTCAAGTACTCTCCTTCCCTTTCCTTCCCTCACCCTTCTTCTCAGCCTTCCTCAGCCGCCCCTCCCCTTCCAGACCTCCGCAGCTGCTCCATCCAGTGCCCTGAGGCAGCTTCCGGCTGTCCCTACGGCGTGGAGCTGGACGAAGATGGCTGTCCTAGGTCCAACATTTCACTGAGACTCTCAAAACTGAAGCCTGTCGGCGTTTGTCAGGGACGAAAGCTGCAGCTGCTTCAACCCCTGTTCCCAGGTCCGCTGCGCGGCAGGCCAAATTTGCCTCCTCCGCCCCCAGCCTTGCGCCGCCGGCACTCCACTCTGTCTCCCGCTGCCCTCCTGTACACATACTCCTCTGCCCCTCTTCCTTCCTCAGGCCAGTGGTCTGGTTTGAGGTGAGCAGAACTGGTGCCAGGCTGGTCTGCTGCCGGTCACCGACGCCAAGACAGGGGCCGTGCAGCGCTGCAGTGGGGATGGACGGCGCGTGTGCCAGCCGCAGTACACCTGCGCCGGCTACACTGCTGCTCAGGACGGCTACTGCTGCCCTCGGCCCGGGCCCGCCACCACCTCCGCGGGCACTGTTGGCCTAGGCCTGCCCTGTAGGAGGGGCTGGAAAGGTGGGCTGGGCTGTAGGTGTGGGAGGCGTGTCCGCAGGGGGAGCCCTGGCGTCCGGCGGGCCTGAGCCAGGCCTGTGGGCGGGAGGGCAATGAGTGTCCGGCCACCCACTACTGCCGCATCCCTGGCAATGCTCGCACTGGCATCTGCTGCCCCTCTGCTGGTACTACTCCACTCAACCTCTTTCCACCAGTGCTCCCAAAGAGGAGTGCTCCAAGCATGGAGTATGATTGTTGAATGATTTCTGATGTTAACATCGCCCCACTTGTCTATTCCCCAAACCTTACCGGCCTTTTTTATGGCCTGCCTTCCCTTCTCTGCCTTGTCCATCTTCTACCTATAAAAGTCTAAGCTGGAGGAAAACAAGTAGTCAGAAATGAACCAGAAGCAATTGGCACAGGCTACATCTGTGCCCAGCCTGTCGCTGGTGGTCGCGAATGCTTGGGGGAGCGGCGCCGCTCAGCCTGGGCTTGGACAGGCGCCTCCTGCCAGCCCTTCGACTATGCCGGCTGCGGCGGCAACCAGAACCGCTTCGCCTCTGAAGCAGAGTGCGCCCGCTTCTGCCGCACCTCCCCGCCGCCCAGCCCCGGGGGGCAGACGTTGGCGGATGATGCTGGCCTCCTGCAGCTGCAAGTGTCGCTGGCTGGGCCTCCTCTGGCCGGTTGGGCTAGGCAGGCAGATATTTCTGGGGGTGGATGAAGTGGGAAAAGTGCAGAATCGCGGAAGGCAGAGGCAGAGGCATCGCTGGCGGCCTATCTGTCCACGCTGGGGCCGCGGAGTCGGGACATCCTGTTCTTGGATCTGGACGAGGAGAATCGGCTCAGCTTCAGCCTTAGCGGGCCGCAAGCAGCCCAGCATGCGCAGCTCATCTCTCGCATGGTTTCTCAGTGATTTCACAAAGCTCATTGCCATTCACTGAAATTCATGTCACCTATCGCAAACTCAAAAACACAGCCCATCAATTCAGCCAATTAACTGCTTTTCTACTCAGATCAAAGAACGTCAGTTTCGCGTCAACCTCAGCGGCGTCACCTACGAAGCGATGCCAGAAACACTCCAGGTTGTCTGTCTTCCGGTGAAATGTAGTGGACTAGGAATGAAAGCGGCAATTGAAGATGCCGTCCTCTCGGCAGCAGGCGGGGCCGGAGGGTGACTCCGCCTTCATGGGCCTCGTCATCAGCTGCGTCATCTTCGGCGTCGTCATCCTCGTCGCCCTCATCACCGCCATCGTATGCATCCCCTTTCTATCCAAATGCTGCAAGCTAACATCATTTCTCGTCTTTTCAACCATTCCCCTTTGTCTTGTCCGTAAAAGCATGCTTTGTCCATACGCCGTTCCTCCTATTTATGCAAACCTGCCAAACACATCCAAAACGTTTGAGCCAGATATGTATGCCTGTCCCAGGACTAATTGACAAGCAACAAAAACAAATATACTTCGCAGCCAGCTTTTACTCGCATCCACACATTAGCAAGGGAGCTTTGGCGGCACAGCTTTGCACTGCAGTACGGGGCCTGGGGGGAACGGCGCCTGGGCTCCAAGTCCCGGCTCGGCTCCGAGCTCACGGAGCTCCCCTACTCACACTTCCCCATCAACCCACACCCCACACTTGCACTCCAGCTCCACCAGCGCCACTGACACCCCCGCCCAGCTCACTCCCACCCCCTCACCTCCTTTCCAGGTTACACCTCCTGCACTCCCTCATCAGTCCCACTAGGCTGCGTCTTATAGTCCTTTTGGCACTGGCTAAATTGCTACACTGCTTATTACCGCTGTAACAGCATGCGGAACCCATGTCATTGCCAGGATAACCGGGATTGCAGGAATCTGTATTGCAAACTGTATTCCTGAAATTTTATGTTTTAGTGCATTTTTGAGTAAATACGTGAAGAAACTTTGTCAAAATTGGATAGTTGAAACTTTGTCAACGAAGTCTTCGTCCATTTTAGTGGTAAATATTTTATACGATGTTATTTATTCCATTTGTGCTTTCGATTTATGCAAAGTGAGGAAACTTTCTTATAAAAACCCATGACCTGATGCTTGTTTTTATTTAGTTTGAAAACATCCTAACCAATAAGAGATGATGGTTTCTGCAGTACGTAGTGCACCGAAGGCGTGAGAAGGAGAGCAGTATCAGTGGAGAGGTGCCCGACACCTACGCCAGCCCCTATCCTCCTCCCCAGCCTGCTCACTACCTTTCCTCCTCCGTGTCCGAGCTCAGTCAGCAGGTACTCCCCATTCTCCCCTCAGCTCTCCTAAACCAGCAGCCTCTAAGAGCAGTGGCAGAAGATTGGCTTTTAAGGGACAGGTGTTCTCCACAATGGGCTCCCGGCACAGCCTGGGCGGGGTCTCTGGGCTGCCGCGACGGAAGTTCAGCGGGGACGACGCCCAAGCCATCGCTGGCTGGAAATCCGCCGCCCTCCGTGCCCACCAGGACTCTGCCCAGTCCCCGGAGCCTCCCGGCCAGGCCTCCAGGGCCCAGCTCTACTACTGACTCACTTTCAAGCTGTCCATTCCTGCCCCCCCACTCCTACTGCGCACTGCCCTCGCTGTGATCTTTGCCTGCTGCCTAGTTTCTGATCTTCTTTATGCGTTCGAGTGGCAAGCAGACGGTTTGACTTTGTTTTAAAGCTGAGGCCAATATGAGGCACTAGATGAAAGGGATGAAAACATCTGAAGGTTGATGTAAAAATGCCTTATTAAATAGATTGCAGTTCGATTTTTAAACATTTACACAGATTGCTGTTTTGATATTTTTGAGTCGGATAATCGAGAGAGGTAATCAGATAAAATGCAGAGAGTATTGAAAGAACTTGAGGCCACAACTTCACCAAAACTCAGCAAATTTTTGACCTTTTTTTCTCTTTTCTTCTCTTCTTGCAGCTCTATAAGATTAACACAACATAACTAGCAAGCAGTCATATGTTTAACTTTCGTCATAAGGTTTGCCGAAGGCTGGGCGGGGCTGGGTTCCTGCCTCCTATTCGCTTGCACAAACCAATTAAATGACTCACCTGCCCTGGGTTTCTCTGTGCCATTGTCTGGGCTTTGCAGGGATTTTATTGTGATATATTTTAATCAAAAGCACAAGGCTCCCTTTGTTAGTTGCTTTCTGACCTTTCTGCTTCACATGACAAGGCGCTTTGGCCGCCGCCTCTATTTCTCCATCAAAGAGAAGAAGAAGGTATATTCATTCGTCGAAGGAGGGTAAAATGCTGGCCGAGCTCTGTGCAGCCTCTCTCGTCCTCCTCGCTGGAGCCAAGGAGGCGGGAGGAGGGCAGAAGTTGGAGCTGGGCAGCCGTGTCCTCGCCTGCTGGCTCACACAGGTCTCACTTTGCCCTACCCTGCCTAACCCTTCATTTCTTTTTCACAAAACTCACACCTGATTTTAGATTGAATTACATCATGGAGGTATATTTGTTACAAGACTAAAATGCTACAGCATGCGAAGGTTATGAATTTTCAATCATCAAAAAGATCTAGACAAGATGTAACACAATCGTGATTTATTCTGATACCATTGACATTTATTTTGAGCAAAAATTTCAAGATTCACATCATTGATATTGGTGCATCTAAAAACACCACTGCTCATTCATAAGCAGGCGGCAATTTATGGCAGAAACACTGCCTCAGTAAGTAATTCTAGTTTTTGCAAAAAAATATAGCAAGTTTTTTGAACCATATTAAAAATTTTTTATGTGTAACGAAACAATAAAATTGGACCAAAATTTACATTAAAATCAAAATCGAACACATTGCAAATGCCTACAAAATGTTACTTTACCTTTGCTTATTTCTTTTTGAGTTCAATATTATACTTTTATTTTGTTACAAAGTTTAATTAAGAAATTAAAATTTATAACGTTTAAATTGTTTAGACAATTTATTTTTTGTTTAAATTTTATAGAATTTGCTATTTTTGTTTTATTTCCTTTAAGCTTATCTTTTTTGCAGCATTTTCTCTTTTTGTGCCAAAATTGCCGCCTGCTTATGAATGAGCAGTGGTGTTTTTAGATGCACCAATATCAATGATGTGAATCTTGAAATTTTTGCTCAAAATAAATGTCAATGGTATCAGAATAAATCACGATTGTGTTACATCTTGTCTAGATCTTTTTGATGATTGAAAATTCATAACCTTCGCATGCTGTAGCATTTTAGTCTTGTCTAGATCTTGGCCATGTGGAAAACATATTTTCCAGCACATGAACAAGACTAACAGGTTGTTGCCACATGAACAAGGCTTCGAACAATGCTGAGACCTTTCGAAATTTCAAGAATTTAGCCATCTGGTGCTGGAATTTGGCTTTGATTGATGTATATATATGTCTTAGGGTGCAACAAAGAATTTCTTCAATCAATTCGATTTTATGCAAGCCATAACCATTCGTAACAAGGGCGCTGTTGCTCTATAAGACTCCATAAAATTCATAAACCTATTGCATGCAAGCTAACCTGCGCATCAGTTTAGATAAAACTGCGCAGTTTGGCTTTGGTGAAACATAAGCGAAATGGGTAGAGCACAAAATCGAACCAAATCGCTCTTAAAAACATGAATTGATTGAGAAATTTCTCCATTAAACCTACAGAAATAATAACATCATTAGAAAGCTGAAACAATTTGCTACAACACGTAATTCTTCGATTTTTGAATTTTGCTTTTGTTATAAAATGCGAACACTTCAAATTTGGAGATGTCTTAAATTTTACCATTTTTTGCTGGTTTTTTACATATTTTTATAATTATAAGACCAAAATCAAAATTTCACGATTTTCGTCATCTGGAGCACACTAAAAGCTTTCGATTGGTGTATATATGTCCATGGTTTCATCCAATATCCAAGGCGCTGAACCTCGGGACACGCGACCACCCAAAAACTCGATTACCCATTCATAACTAGGGCGCTGTCGCGCCCTAGGATTATTATATAATGGAGGGAACGCTCTTTAACATGGGGACGGGGGCCAGAACATTAATTGGAAAAAGTTATAACACAGGGGCCGAAAATGCCTTTTGTTAACAGCTTTTGTGGGTCATAGGAAGCACCTACAGAGACATTCTTGGGCTTAAAAAAATCCGAACGAATAGAATTGCACAGCTGTAAAGTTTGTTTTAAAAATAAACAGCGCTGTTAATAGCTATAGTTTAAATGTGACCCGGGATTAAATTTTGCAATTTCAGTTGTATTGATACCTACTCAATTGCCTGATATTTCTTTGAAATATAACCTACTAAGGGTCAGAAACCATTGAAATCCTTCATTTCATATGCAAGATTACTGATAAACGGCCTATTACCCACTCATTTACTACTACTGGAATCTACCCATTCGGGCCATGTTACAAAGATTAGTTGAGGTCGGTTGATTTTGTTGCTATTACAGTGCATTAATTACTGTTCAGGATTAATGCACAGCAGTATATAGAGTGATTCCGCAAGTTATGTCTATCTCGATGATTACATAATTGCCGAGTTCCGGAGAGGAGAAGAAGAAAAAAGGCCAACGATCAAATCTCAAATAATTTTTTCAATTATATACATTTTTAATAGCATTTGTCATTTTAATATTTGTTGAATAAATTATGCCACACTATTCTCGGCCAATAGTCCAGCTAGCTTTCTTAGCTTACTCCCCTCACTAGGGCTGGCCAGAGTTGCAGACGAAGGACAAGCGGGGCCTGGTCTGGAAGGGCGGCCCCCTGGACAGCCTCAACTGCACCGGCGTCGTTAATTGGGCCCAGTGGCGGCGACAGCAGCAGCCCCCATCAACTACCACGCCACCTCAGACCGTCACGGCGGGGCCCTCACCGGCACCGCTCTGGTGGTGCTTCGACTGGGGCCTCAAGTACCCCTTCTGCCCTTAGCCCCTGCCTTTAGCTCCCTCCCTTCTGCTCCAACACTTTTCCTTGCTCTTTAGTCATCCCTATCCGTGCAGAAACATTTCTGACAGGTAGCCCATTTTAATCTTGTCTCCTGTCCGCTACTTTATGCTGGCTGTTAGCTAGATGCTTTGCTTCTCTCCGTTGTTGTCTAGGATCTAAAACTAACTGAAGAAATGGTCGAATTGAAGTAGAAAAGACTAGAGCTCGGCTTCAAGTTCTTATCAATGTAAGCCCGAAGCTCAAATGTCACTACGCAAGCCAACAACGTGTTTTTCCCAAAGGCACTGAATACAAAGCGGAGAACTACGAAAGGAAGTCCTGGAAAGATTCGTCCAACATCACCCTTCCTTCGTTCGACTATCACTCGTACTATGACTAGTCGACTATCACAGATTGCTGAGAATACAAAAGAGGCTCAAAAAGGAAAGACAGAAGTGCAAGCTGCAGTTCAAAGACCCATCCACTTGAGTGTACGCTGCGGCAGGCTGGCCTCAGGGTCCGAGAAGCATTCCACCAGGCTGCAGTTCCTTCATAGTCGCCTCACAGGCTTAGGGGGCAGAAAAAGACTGCCTGAAGTGGTCGTGTTCGGAGAGCGAGACGATTTGGGCCAGTTCGGGCTCAGCTTTGAGCTGGCGGAGGATGTGGAAGAACTGGCGACTCTGTTGGGCCAGCAGAGGCGCTTCCTTCCCGGCAACCACCAGCACCAGCTTTGGCACTCCCGTGGGCTTAGTGAGGCTTAGCTGCAGTTCTTCTGGCCTTGTCCCGCCTGTTGAGTCGTTTGAGCACTCACCTTGGCGAGGATTTGGTAGGTGAAGTTGATGGGGCTGAGTTCCTTCACGTTCGTTTCCGACCAGCTCAAGTGGTACATGATGAATTAGAAAACTGCTGAGCCCCTAAGTTAGATCAGAATAACCAGTTGAATATTTAAGATAGGAAGAAAGTAATGAATGAACTTGTGCCTATTTTTTAAAACATTTTCAAGCGATCGGCGTTTATTGATTATTTTGCCTAAATTTCGGGATAAAACTTGAAACAAAGTTAAAGTAGGGATTGTTACGAAAGAGGTGCGGCGATGGAAGTGCCTTGAAGTGAAAAAAGATCGAAGACAGCCGACAGAAGAAGAAGGCCTTTGAGCTGGGGGAAGTCTTGGCTGGAGAGGCAGAGAGCCATCTGGGCTAGCTGTCCACCCGCGGAGTGCCCCGCCAAATACCAGCCTCAATTTTGCCTTTTATAGGCAATAAAAACTACTTTTTAGGGAAAGACAAGCTAAGACAAGCTAAGACAAGCTCTGTTAGGGACTGGGCCGCCAAACCATTTCTATATATTTAAGAACTGATATTCATTAATTTAAATTTGCGGCAAATAAAATCTGGAGCTTTGCTGACCGGCTTTGGCCTGCTCGGCAGCCCAGGCGTTGAGCCAGGCGAGTGCTTCGGTCACTTGATACACCATTTCCTGCCAACAAAAATTGGATGACTGTTTGGAGGTGTGAGGGAAATGGAGAGAACTTGAAGAGAAAAGCTCGGGGCGAGGCCATAGCCAACGATGGCCACACGAGCCCCGCCACGCACCAGACTGCTCACCATCGGACGCGACAGTGCACGACTTCCCTCCTACCATTTTACGCATATTCATTTTATTTCCTTGCTAATCACCCTAGGTCTTCATGACCCTTTATGAGGACATTTAAGAGGCACTTTTTTAGAAACGACAACAAGGAAAAATTAGTAACAAGCCAAAGCATGGACCTGCCAGTAGCCACCGTGGATGAAGACTAATAGCGGGGCGGAGGCCTTGGTCTCCTCCACTCCGAAGATATCGAGCTTGGCTGCGTGGCAGAGTGGGGTCCAGTACTCCGAGTACTCAACCCCAGCCAGTTGCTTAAAGGCAAAACAACTTATAGAAAAGAACGGGAATGTCGAGCGAGGATGTGGGAGAAGTCGCTGAGAGCAGTGGAGGAGGCCTCTGCCATCTTGGTGCAGAATCGGCCTATGATCTAGAAGTGACAGCGCCAAATGATGGTAGGATGGGCGTAATAGGAGGAAGAAACCGTTTTGGGGTCCAGCTTAGGGTCGGCCCAGTGACTGGGGGAGGCATGGCAGGTCTGTTTTGAGACTTCCTCGCCGTGTTCACACACTAGTTTGCTCTGAACCATGGCCTCCGCCTTCTATGCCCTGCGGAAGCTTTTCAACCCGTTCTCAGGCTTTCTGCAAAACTTGTAGGTACTTAGGAGCCCGCTAGTGCTTGTCTTAGGTGTAAAAACAGCTAGAATGCAATGAAGCTCGAGATGTTAGCCGAAAATGGACGTCTAGTGATGAATTTTGGAAGCCTAAAAGCTGAGCGTTGCACGATGGTCGATGGAATAAATTTCAAAACTTACCAACTGTTTTATAACGAATATTGTTGCTTTAAATGAATTGTCAATAAGAATTCTAGGGAATAGACCTTTTTAATATGAATGGTAGATTTATTAGTCATATCATTGGAAACCGAAACGTATTTTTACAATCAGCCTGAAAGAGAAAAAAGCAAGTTTTTAAAGTCAAGGCATCAACTGCCCGAAGGACTGGTCTGTAAAGGAAATGTTGCAGCGTGTTTCCCACCCGGAAGCATTCAAAACAAATAAATTGTCCCCGCTGGGCATTCCACGTTGCTCAATGCATTTTGGAAGTACGAGGTATTTGTGTAATTATATATGCTTATGCATGTGCATTTAAGTCAATTATGCAAGTTCGTAGCAATACGGGAAATGTTTTGATTCTAAAAATTGTTTAAGAAGTTTTCATTTGGCAATTGGAAATCTATTTAGCGAACTCTAACTCTCAAAATCGATGTAGAAAAGTCGCAAACTAGCATCGCAATATGCGCAAAGAAAGCGAACGAATGTGCCTAGCCGTAACTCTAGCTCTTGATTTTTCTAGATCTGCGCACAATCTGCCGCTAAATGTCAAGTTTCACTAACAAAAATTTGCGTAGTACATGCACACAACAAGTGAATGCTGTCTCCAGCTGTGATGAGCAAGCAGGTAGCAGCAATAATGAGAAGTCAGCTTCGCCAACTTCCCCACCCCATTCAGCATTCTGCGCCAGGCCAATGGGATTGCTTCCAAAAGCCCTGCTTCGAGATCCTGCCGTCGGCCTCCAGTCCAGGCCAGGTTAGTCTTTCCAGCAAAGGCCTACCGCTACAACTCTCCCACTTCATGCACTCAGATGCGGGCGGCATCCAGCAGCAGCTCTCAGCCGTGGAGCATGCGAAAGGCGCCAATGAGCTCGTACTCCCACTGACTGGATTCACCTGGTCACCTAAACTGGAGCTGTTTGCAGCGCTTCGCGTCCAGCCTCATAGGCCTCATTCTGGCTGAGCGGCATCTGAGGGAGCCTCGACGCCTCGCTCTCCATACCAGCCTCCGTTAGCCCTCTTTTGCACTATCATATCCTATTTGCAAAGGCCTTGCAACGGAAGACATCGACCCAGCAGTGGAGGAAGGCGTGGTGCTGGAGTGGCGGGAGGGCGTGGGCCGGCTGTTGCTGAGCCAGCTATCCGCCTGCGTCTACTTCGACGCTGACTCCCAGTTGCTTACACTCTCCACTTTCTCATCCTCAGCGATTTCCCCTTAGGCTCAGCGCAGTCGACGACCAGCAGCCATGCCAGGCTCCAACCGCTCTCCAGATTCGCCCCGGCGACCAGGTTACACTTGCCTCAGCGCGACATGCTTGTCCCTTCCACCCCTTTCCAGTCATCTTTGCTTCTAGTATGCAGAAGCAAAAGATGAATGGAAAGGGGAGGAGAGGAAAGGCTTCGTCTCACGCTGACATGCTTCTCCTTTCCTCCCCTTTCCATTCATCTTTGCTTCTAGTATGCAGAAGCAGAAGATTAATGGAAAAGGGAGGACAGGAAAGGCCTTCTCTAGACGCATTCCTTGTCAGAGTGAAGAGGGTGTATTTGACAGGTGGAGGGGGTGCGGGTGGAGCAGCAGGGCGACGGCCTCTTCTACGCCCACTCACTTCAGCTGCGCCGCCGACGCAGCGGACGTCGCTTGGCCCAGGGCCGAGTTCTGGCCGCCACCCAAGATGGCTGGCTGGCCCTTGACTCCACTGATCTGGAGCCCTGCCTCATCCTCCCAGCTGCTCTACTACACAGCCCTCTGCACGCAGCCCTCGCCAGCCGCCAGCACGGCTTCCTTCCGCTTGCGTCCTTTCTTATCGGCTCACTTGGGAGTGTCTGGGAAAGGAAACGAATGCAGGGAGGCAGAGGCACGGCGGGCTCTGCAAGCCGGCGACCGGGTCTCCTTCACCAGCATCCCCATCCCGCTCTGGCTCCTCGATCACTTCAAGGCTCGCCTCATCTTCTATCCCATCACAACAGATCCCTGGCTCTAAGAGGCGTAGTCTAGCTCAGAACTGTTGGCTGGATGGCACAGGGCGACAAGGGCTAAGTTGGTGCAGGGACAGAAGGGTGTCTGGTGCGTGCGTCGCCTGGCTCTACGCGTCCGCCGCTCCGAGAGCCCAGCCACCAGACAGCCTCCGCACCCGTCGCCCTCAGCCCCCATTCTCCACTCCTTCAAGGGCCCGGCGGGCGTGGCACTCCTCCGCCTCTCCTCCGGACTCGCTGTCCTCCCAATTCCTTCCCTGCCTTTCCCAAAACATCTCTGAGAGCCTGCAGGCAGTGCGACTGGACGACCAGCGGGCAGGCCTAGAGCCATCGGCTGGCTAATTGCTGTTGATCTTGCTGCTCGGATTGGCTGCTGCAGTTGGCTGAACTGAGGCCGCAGATATATATGGCACGCGCATTGGAGAAATGGAGCAGAAAATGAAGAATGTGGGGGAAGGGAGGAGGGAAGAAACACTAGGAGATCTCTTCCTCCCAGGGCGGTTGCACTTGGGCCCTGGCCAGGCCGTATATCTGCACGAAGCCTTGGTTGGGGGATTCTGCAACAATCCCTCCGCCCCTTTGTCAGTGAGTATATCCTAGCAAAGGCTGAGCTGCGGGAAGAACTATTGATACGCTGAGGAAGAATTAAGCCCAGGATTAGGATGGTTGTGACCGGGTACTGCCAGCAGAGTGCGAAGCAGTGAGGTTATTTGCGGAGCTGATAAACGCGGCTTCTTGATTGCAGTTTCAGCATCGGCCATTTCTTCCTCTCCTCCAAACCAGACAGTTAGTTATACGGAAAGGATTTCATGCCAATAGAAATGTGATGTTTAATTTTAGAGCTAAATCTTCTTTGCACAGCTAAAATGATGGATTTCTTGAACCCAAGGTGTAGGGCATCTCGAAGCCGATGACGGCGACCGCAAGCAATGTAATTGTAGTCCAGCAGAAGTATGCGGCTTGCATTTTTCTACCCTGCTTTAGCTGCAATATTTTATTGCCCTTGTCAAAACCTATGACCAGCAGTGTGCGAAATTCAGTGCAACTAGGGAACGAAAGCTTGGCAGATATGATGGAATGCATTTTCCTGCAATCAATATGCAGCAGGAGGTTGAAAGAAATAATTGATGGACAGCATCCCACTGATCCGGTGACATTCCCTTCATTTCTGGCTGCTGATTAGCCCTGGTCCTTTTTACTGGCAAAGCATCTGTCCCTCAATTCCTTAATCCTGTCCATGATTAGCTCTGTCGGTTTCAACATTTGTTTTTCCCACCCACTCCAAAGAACAAGGATCTTCCAACAAATGGTGGCGACATTTAAGCTAAAACATGATTCCTTGATCGTCTTGAGGCTTAAGATATTGAGAAATTTTAGAAGGAAAAAACCTAATTGAAATTGTTGCTTTGATTGCTTCTGCGTATTTATAATTATTGTTCGCAGCCCAACTGGAGACATTATGGAAACTGGGAAATATTTTCCACGGAAAGCAAGGACACAGCCTTAAAATTCTTGCTAGAATGCACTAAAGCTCTAAATAGGACGATGGACCAAGCACATGAGCAAAAAATAAAGTGATATTCTCGTCAAAATCCAGGTGAAAGACGAAATACTTAGCACTTTAGCTGATATGACTCCTGAATACGATGATAGCACCGGAAAGTCTGTGGCAAACATGGCCAGAAAGAAATTATGAACAGCTTATAATGCCTCATAGCAGACAACCTTGAGATATAGGAAAAGTAATAGCCGGAAAAAGATGGAAAAGATAGGCTGCAATTTGTACGGCCACTCCAGAGACCAGGTGACGTCAATAGATGAGTTTTCGCTGAGCTCTTTTTATGTGTTTTGCTTTTGGGATAAATTCATCAACTGATTAAATTAAGAATTAATGACTACATCTACCGTAGAAGATGAATAGAAAATGATATTATGGTAAATAGAAACCAAAAATATGCCTAAATTAAAAACCTAAAATTCCTTTTTTTTCGAAAAATCAATCGTCAATTTCGAATGCCGAAAGGCAAAAATAAAAAGTTATATAAAAGGAAGAGCGATTTTTTCATCAAAACATGCAAACTAAGGTATTCTCGTATAATGCTCCACTATTTCTAACAGCAAAGTCATCTCAACGATAGTATAGTTCTAAATTTGGAATAATTTTCCCATTTCTAAACCTTAGAGTAAAAACCTTCAAATTGGGCTGGCGCGAACGGAGCGTTAGCGGAGTGTCAGCGCCCAGCCCCTCTTTTCGACCCAGGTGTACGTTTTAGGGGTTATTGCTAGATCTTAAAATTGATAAGGATTTTGTGCTTCACAGAAACGTCCATTCGTTCTGATTCTTTTTGCATTAGAAAGAGCATCATCAAATTGACCAAAACTCGCGAGATTTTGCCCAAAAACGGCAGAACACAAGAGAAAATTACTCAAAACCATTTGTCCGAACTCCTTCTTCTTCTTCTTCTCCTTCTTCTTCTCCGCATCTATTCAATGGACGATAGTAGGTATTCATTTCTTCCCCCCCCCCCTCCCCGGGTCCTTGGGCCTCATCATGTATTTTATTATTGATAAATCTGAAGTTAAGCTAAGGTGACATATGCACCAGTGGTGTAGTGGTTTAAGCGATTGGTCAGCTGGGCGAAACTGGCAGGTTCGAATCCTTAATAAGCATTTATTTTTATTTTTGTGTATTTAAATACTAAAAGTAGAAGAAATATCTGGTACCATCGGCAAGCCAAAAATAAGTCTCTTTTCTCCCAAAATTGAAAATGCCCCGAGTCAAAAGTCAAAGAAATAAAACTTCTACTACTGGAATCTGCTGCGTCATCTGCATTTTGTTTTTGGGCGCGCATGGAAAGAGCCTCTGAACAAAAACAAAATGCAACTGTCAAGCAGCAGATTCCAGTAGTAGAAGTTTTATTTCTTTGACTTTTGACTCGGGGCATTTTCAATTTTGGGAGAAAAGAGACTTATTTTTGGCTTGCCGATGGTACCAGATATTTATTTCCCATCATTCATGCTCTGCCACTAACTGCTGAGCAATACTTCTAATCGTTGACTTTTGCCCTAGTTGCCGGAAAAAGAGCTCAGCCAGACGTGAGCAGCGGAAGCGTGAGATTCGGCGGATGACAATGGAAAGCGCTAGGAGGCGGGCGGGGAGGTGAATTTGATGGCCAGACGAGAGCGACGCTGGCGAAGCGGCAGTAGTACTGTCTGCGTCTCCGTGGACTCTGCCCTCGGCTGCGGCGTCTGCGTCCCTTCGCTCACTCCCTCGCCCACCTCCTTCCCATCCCCTTCAACCTCAGCCTCGACTAGGGCGGTGGAGGAATGGGGAGGGGAATGGGGACCTGGTGGGGCTGCAGTAGGCTGCTGCGTTTCTTGGCAGGCGACAATGCCGGCCATCCAGTCCTCCTTGGTGAGCAGGGGCTCCGCTGCTGGAGAGAATGCAAGAGGGCATGCGAGGAGGGATTGGGGGTGAGGAAGGGTGGAACGATGAATGTCGATGGGACGCAGAGGGAGGAAGGAGGCGGGGCGCATGGGGGCAGAGCGGCGGAAGATGCGAACGCCAAAGCGCTGTCGTCCCTCGCCTGAGGCGGCGCCTCCGCCATCCGAGCATCCCAGCGGCCGCCGCAGTTTCCGATCTGCAATCCCTGGCCATTGTACCTCCAGCTCATTTTAGATCTCAATCCTTGATTTCAGATCTCAATTTTTTCCACCCATTTTCGGCTAGGGATAAAGTCCCCTAAGCTGTGGCAAAAAGTTTAGCGCTGGGGGACAGACAAACATTGGCCGAGGGCAGGCGTGCGCAGTTTCCTGGAGCAGTGACGCTGGAGGCCGAAGAGAGGGGACTTGGGCGAGAAGTCCGCGTCCGCCCGACTCGGCGAGGCTATGTCCGGCTTCCAGTACTGCAGCAGACCTGCAGCACCAATCCCCCTCCTCCAGAGGTCAGTCTACAAAAGGACAGGCCGAACGAAGAAATGCAGGATTGAGACGCGCCATCTGCTGGCCGCCGCCGGGAGTGATGCGGAGGGCGAGGACGCTGTCCAGCTCCTGACTCCAGGCCAGGGTGTGGCCGTGGGCGGCCTCGAAGAGAGCGCGCAGGCGGCCTAGAGGCAGCTCCATCGCCTCGCAGGCCTCCCGGCGGCCCAGGGAAGCTTGGATGAGGAGGTTGCGGGCTGCCAGGGCCTCGCGCCAGCCGGTTTGGAGGCCCAGGCCTCCGCCGCTCTCCACCTTGCCAATGGTGTAATTGGGGAGAGGGCCTTTTGAGGCCAACTGGGCTTGGCAGTTAGGAGAAGGGTAGATTTTGCATAGCCCCCTCCCCAATGTCTCGATGTAGGCGCCAAGAATGGCAGGAACGCGGGACCATGACAGTGGGAGAAGAAGAGCTGGCTGGCATGGGTCAAGGGAGAAAAGAGGGAAGGATGGGGAACGGAAAAGGTGTGCGGGAACTCGGCGGCAATCCAGTCGAGAAGGCGCAGGGCAGTTCGCACGAAGGGCTCTGAATACAGGACAGGAATGTCATCAAGGCCCTCCATGGTTGGGAAGGGAGGTGGAATGAAAATGAGAGTGAGAACGAGGAAGGATGCGATGGGCGGCGTCGAAGGCGGCGATGAGATGCTCCTGGCTGAGGCGGGCCTCTGGGAAGCGCAGCCACAGGTACACCAGCTCCTGCTCCATCACCTGTTTCCCCTTACACTTCCTCACCATCTTCTTCCTCTTTTCAGCAGGATTAGGCTATATATATATATTACGATTTTTGATGTAAATTACTCCAAGGGAAATATTGATGATCTGTTGAACATCGCTGAATTATAGGTGAGTCGTGTTTGGATGAAAAAGTAGCACAGAAGGCCAACCATGTGAGCTGCTCGTCGACTAAGCTGGATGCTGTTCCTGGCCGTGTTGACCTCGAGCAGTCCTTTGCACCGTTCGCCCAGAACCCCCAGGCTGGGCCTACAGATGGAAACTTTATTGCTCTTCATTTCTGTCACCGATGGCTAGCCACAAAAGCATCTTTAGCAGTGGCATGTCAATGGTGGCAATAAAGCTCGCATTTGGCTCAAGAAGAGATAAGCTGGTTTGGACTTGGAGCTTTAGCCTAAGGGCTCTGCCAGAAAAAAGGGATGAGGAAAGGGTTAGGGTTTGAAGAGAGGAATAAAACTGGTGATGGCTGTCGAGGAAGGGGAGTGGAACGGAGTGCAGGCGAATGTAGAGCGACTGGAGAGCTGGCCAGCTGAGTCGATAGTTTGCCTGTCCCACGAAGCTCATCTGCAATTCCTCCCTCAACTAAACTGTACCAGCTCTTCGAAAGCTGCTAGAAATGACACCTGTTCAATTTGCCAGTGCCAATTAGCAAAGCTTTGAGTTTTGAGCCTAAGCTAGTGTGGGGGCAGAGTCGATTGCTCCTTCTTTACTTTTGTGAAATCTAACGAATCACTGACAGAAGCCATGAAGGCGGACCTAGTTTGCGCATGAAGACTAAACTGCGGCCAAAACAACTACTATTCAACATTCCTGGACTCCACATTCTGCCCACGAGAAGAAGAAGGGCTGGAAGGGGTGGATGAAAAAGGAGATGTGAAATCAGCCTAGGAGAAATGCCTGTACCAATAGATAAAGCTGAAGGAGCGAATGCCCGAAATCGCAGTAAATAGAAAAGGCTGAGTCACATTTTGCTTGGTCACAAATAGTAAGCTAATGGTATGAGATGCAATTGGCGAGCACAAATGAATCCCAATAAACTGAAAATTGTTTTTCCTGATCTCCCTACCCCAGCCAAAAAAGGAAGAGGCATAAAACAGCTATGAGCTCAAAGGGGATAGAAGAAGGGTAAGTAGGGGTGGGGCTGCTGGCCGCTGAAGACGTTGGGCAGGCTGTAGCCGCTGTCCAGGCTCTCGAAGTCCATCCCGCTGCTCATCTGCTCCATCCCTCTGCTTGTCTGCTCCATCTCTTTGAACCCAGCCAAGAGCAGGATGAGAAAAGAGGGCGAAAAACGTGCACCATGATTTTGGGGTTTACCAAAGTTCTGTGAAGAACTAAGGCATTGACCCAAGTGCGCTGGAGACTTGAGGCGTGGAGGCCGGCCTCTGCGCCACCGCGGAGCCTTGAGAAGGTGATGAAGTCGTGGTGGGCGTCCGCGATGCCACCGACGAAGCTGTGAGTGTGCAGGGGGGCCGTGGTGCCGCTGACGAAGCTGAGGACGTCGCTGAAGTCCTTGTCGAAGCTGAGGAGGGCGCCAGAGTCCCTGGCGCTGTTGCAGAGCCTGGAGACGTTGCCGGGGTCCTTGCAGACGTGGTGGGCATCCGCGGCGCTGCTGCAGAGGCTGGTGATGCCGTAGCTGTGCCGTAGTAGCTGGGGAACTTGGCTGGTGTCCTTGAAAACGCGGTGGGCAGCCCCGATGCCGTCGCTGAGCTCGCTGGAGGCCTTGAAGACGCGGTGGGCGGCCCCGATGCCGTCGCTGAGTTTGCTGGAGGCCTTGAAGACGCGGTGGGCGGCCCTGGCGCCGCCGCGGAGCCTGGAGCAGTTGCTGAAGGCCTTGAGAACGCGGTGGGCTTTTAGCCTCTTTTGATGTGCCCTTTCTGGCATCTTCTTCTCGCCCCATCTCCTGAGAGCTGGAGAGGGGCCCCTTTTGATCACTTAGTGGGCTTTTCGCCTCTTCTTCCCGCCCCTCCTCCCATGGACTAGAGGGGGGCCCTTTCTGCCTCTTGGAGAAGCTGAAGATGTTCTTGATGGCCTTGCAGCCACTGCTGCCCCCGTAGCTCTCCTTGCAGCCGGTCTCCGCTGTGCCCCGTGTCCCTGGAGATGAGCGGGAGAGCTTGAGTTGGCCGTCCTCATTGCTGGTGTAGAAGACGTTGGCCCTGGTGCCGCTGTTCCCCGTCTCCTCCTTCCTTCTCTTGCCTTCCTCGGCAGTAGAAGAGGACTTGCTGCTTCGTTTGGCGCTGGTGACAGCTGTGCCCCGTGGCTGTGTCGATGAGCGGGAGAGGCTGAAAGTGCTGTGGTTGGGCTGGGAAGGCTCTTCGTAGCCCCCGCCGCCGTCGCTGGCCTGGGAGGCGCTGTAGGCAGGCTGGGCGTGCTCCTTGTAGCTCTGGCTGCCGTCGTTGGCCTGGGAGGCGCTGTAGGCGGTCTGGAAAGGCTCCTCGTAGCCTCCGCTGCTGTTGCTGGTCCCGTAGACGCTGTAGGTGGGCTGGAAGGGCTCCTCGTAGCCCCTGCCGCCGTCGCTGGCCTGGGAGGCGCTGTAGGTGGGCTGGGCAAGCTCCTCGTAGCTCTCGCCGCCATCGCTGGCCCCGTAGACGCTGTAGGCTGGCTGAAAGGGCTCCTCGTAGCCCCTGCCGCCGTCGCTGGCCTGGGAGGCGCTGTAGGCGGGCTGGGCAAGCTCCTCGTAGCTCTCGCCGCCATCGCTGGCCCCGTAGACGCTGTAGGCTGGCTGGGAGAGCTCCTTGTAGTCCCCACCGCCGTCGCTGGTCCTGTGGACGCTGCAGGTGAGCTGGGAGGGCTCCTTGTAGCCCGCGCCGCCGTCGCTGGCTTGAGAGGCGCTGTAGGCGGGCTGGAAGGGCTCCTTGTAGCCTCCGCCGCCGTTGCTGGCCTCCTTGCAGCTGTTGCTGGCCTCCTGGTAGCCCTCGCCGCTGTTGCTGGTCCGGGAGACGCTGTAGGCGGGCTGGGCCCTGGCGCTGAGGCTGATGATGAACCTGACGGTCTCCTTGATGTCCTCCTGGGGGCTCTTGAGGCTGGTGGAGCTCTTGAAGGCCTGGGCGAGGCTGTAGACGAGCTTGGGGGCTCCTTTGGCCAGCTGGAGGAGGGTTTCCTGGGCATCCTGGGGGTCGAAGTGGACGAAATGCGCGAGCATTGCCTGGGTGAGAGGAAAGGAGAGTAGCCGATGTGAGGGTAGGCGCCTGAGGAGGGCTGCGTGGAGGCTGTGAAGGCAGATGATGCTGGCGGGATCGAAGATGGCGTCCTCAAAGAAGTCAGCGAGCTCCTGGTCCAACTCCTTGGCCTGGGTGGAGATGGAGACGAGCTTGGGGGCTTTCTTCTTGCTTGACCGGTTCATGTTGAACTTGTTCTGATTTGAAAAGCCCTGAGGAGGGCTGTTTGTGTACACTCTCCGCTGGTGGGGGGTGGTGGGAGATGTAGATAGTTGATGGGGTATGTGTGGGCCTAATCTGCGCGGTCTGACGTCACTAGAGAAGGTTCTGGAAGGCTGCTCTTCCGCGAAAGAGAATCGCATGGAGCGGGGTTGGGAAGGGGTAGGAGAGGCTTAGGGCGAAGCTGTGCACCCGTTGGCCGTCGTCCTGAGGCCGTCGCTTGTGGCCTGGTTGCTCTCGCTTGAGCTGGAACCAACTACACCACCCAGACACTTTCCTAAGCACTCGAAGCAATGCACCGAAATTTGAGGTGAAACTAGGACTTAGCGCAAGCCCTAATTCCACCTAGCACGCTTGAGCTGGAGAGGAGAGGTTGGGTGAAGTGATGGTGTAGAAGGTGAGGGGATGCTGGTGGCGCTGAAGTCGCGGCGCCCGTAGCAGGAGATTCCCAGCTGCTGCCCATTCCCGTCCTCCTTCCTCCCGGCGAGGAAAGAGGCGTCGATGGGTGGGCCCACAGCCGGCCTGGTACAGGCTCCAATGAGGGGGCAGAGTCGATTGCTCCTTCTTTACTTTTGTGAAATCTAACGAATCACTGACAGAAGCCATGAAGGCGGACCTAGTTTGCGCATGAAGACTAAACTGCGGCCAAAACAACTACTATTCAACATTCCTGGACTCCACAGCTAGAACTGGAACTTTAGCTACGCCCGATTTGACACCTTTTCTTTTGAAAGAGAATTAGCCAAAAACTCAGTTTCCGGGACAAAAGGGAGACCAGCAAACGCTCCTGGACGAGAGTGAGAGTGGGGCGAGTGTCCTTGGAGAAAGGAGCTGCGCCGAACAGCTTCTCCAGTGCTGTCTCTGCCTTCTGCTGCAAACCTTTTCAGCTCGTTACTATGTCTAGCCTTGCCATATTGCATATTTTTTCAAACTTATTTTTTTACCATTCCAGCAAACATCTTTGGGACAGTTGCGATGCCTTAATTTTTTACATGCATTCACAATGCCTAATTTTGCTGTAAAATTCGCTATTAGACAAAAAAACAATTAATCGAAATGTTGTCTTTGCCCGTTTGCTGATGACATTGCGATAAATCTAGATTAAAATTGCACGAATGAATCTAATGCTCTTGCCTTGCTCGGAGGGGAATCCTTGCTCTCTGGATTCAGCCGAGCCGGAGTGGAAGTGGACGACTGTGCGCTGACCTGAGAGCAGCATTTTTTGCTGATTTTTGATATCAGATCAGAAAAGAACAAAAAAGCCGATCAAAAAAATCTAGAGAAAAATTTGGATCTGCCTAAATTCTGCCTAATGTAACTAATGTAGAAAGAAAATAAATGGACTGAAGCGTTCGCGGAGTCGAGGACTGGCTTATCGCTAAGATCTCCATCAGCTGTCTCCTGCATTTCAACTCCTGGAGATTCTGGCGGGAAAGGGTGCGCTTGAGGCTTCGCTACGGCAGCTGCTGGGAGCGGCTGGTGCGATAACTGGAACCCAAACCATTTGATCGATGTCCTATCGATATCATTTCATTTCAATTCTCAGGCTCACTGACTTGCCGCAACACTCTGTTTCTCCTGTTTGGTTTCTGCCGTTAGGTGGTACCACTTTCCAGCAATAGAGCTGAGATCATCAAAAAAACTCTTATTACTGGCACTGAAGAACAAGGAATAGAACTGACCTACCGTCTTTTCATATTCCAGACCGTTTGATTCAAGGTCATTGCAGTTGGCCGTATTCGTTTCCTGCAATTTTGACGACGACACTGATGGCAAACCCTGTTGCAGTAAAATTGCAAAAAACTAAAAATAATAACTGTAGACTTTCTTAATGATTCCCACCTTCATCCCTTTGTTTGGTAAAATACTCTGCCAAACTTATGAGCTTAAAAATTTATAGTTTTTGTTCAGAATTTATAGTTTTTGTTATTTAATGTTTCTTTACTGCTGCCTACTTCTGCGCTCTAAACGCTCTAAATACCAAGCATGTGCAGATGAAAGATTGGAAAAATGTAGACCACGTTATTAGCGAAATTTTTATTGAAAACTTGTTAAAAACCTTCATGGGCTTATTGTTTTCAAAAAAACTTTTTCTCGCTAAGTAATATCTAAGATGCAATTGCAAACTTTTTCAAAAAAGTAAAGGTAACCAGACAGGGCTGACTTTTGAGCTGACAAATCTGGTCGAAAACCTCTGCTCCGGGCCCCGGCGCGCTGAAAATTGATTTTGAAATGACTTGCCATTTCGCAACACAAAAGAAGAAAACCAGAGTTCGTGCACGATGGTCGGCGGTTTCTCAGGCTGGACCACCTCCACCACCTCTGCCTTCACTATCTGCCCAAATAAGACGCATTTAGAATCATTGTACTCTTCATATATCAGTTGTCAGCTTTCAGTTCTATTGACCATACTTCTCCGCAAGTCTATTTTCTCTCATTCAAGCTTGGGGGATTGGATACCTGGGTGGAATCCGAAAAGAGGTGGGCCTTCTGTAAATGCTGGAGCACGGCGGACGCGAGCTCCTCGCTTTCCACGCGCAGTCGGCCTTCCAACCGTCGCCCATACTCTGGCACCATTCGGATTCGACTCTCCTGCAGCTGGCTGATTTGACTTGCTGATCAGTCGAGTCAAAGTTGGCCGGTAAATTGGCGGACAATGGCCGATAAGTTTAAGGAGGAGATGAGGGGAAAGAAGGGGAACCCCGATGATGTCTCTGAGGGACTTCTCGATGGCTCGTCGCCAGTCCTTGGGAGTGCGACCCTCAGAGTCTCCGATGGCCATGCGAACGATGCAGCCTGGGCGCAGTGGCAGCGGTGCCCAGTCCACCTTCTTTTTCTGCCAATATCTACTCATTTTTTTGCATTTTACTGAAAATTTATTAGCTGGCTGCTCAATAGGCGAATTGTTGGTTTTGTCCTTAAAATTGAATTGACTTATCATACTTTTGAAGGGTTTTTAAAATATTGATTGGTGAGAAATGTAAACTAGGGCTGAATTTTGATTTCGATACAGTAGTTCCATCAAAGATTTGCTTCAACAGCAAATCTTCCTATCAAATGTTAAATTAAAAACCAACTCACTCGTAGATATTTGAAGCATGATTTGAGAGCGAAGGCGGAAAATGCGGCTCAACCAGTATGCCCTTCTTAGGTGGTGCGATGGGTGAGAGGCGGAGGCGAGCCGATTCCGGCAGGCCGCTGAACAGAGCCTCTCCATCCTCCCTCTCCTCCTGCTCCCGACCACCGGACAGACGATCCTCAAACTTTTTCTTGCCTTCCAAGCCAACAAAAAATCTTTCTCTCGCAAGCGAGGCATATCACGGTCCCCTGGAAGGCCCCCCCGGGGAGCCCCTAATCCGGCCCCCCCGGGGGACATCCCCGGGGGAGCCTCTATATCGGTCCCCCGGGGGAGCCTGATTAGGGGCCCTCTCGGGGGCCTCCATATTATTGGAGTTCTGAGTTTGCTGTGCAGCACGGTTTATGCACTCAGGCTCGCATGCAATGGAAAAAGTGAATATTATTTGACAGAATGGAGCAAGGCTGTAGAGATCGTGAGAATTTGGTTTGTAAAGAAAAGACAATTTTTCCTCTGGCTGGGAGGGCTGGGCTGGGCGCTAACGGTTCGCTTTGCTCCCTCGCGCCAGCCCAATTATTTAATCCAAAATTTCAGGGTGGACGAAATGGCAACAAGAACTACAACGGCTAAGTTCCATCCTATCAACAACTACATTTCCCTCTCAGAGACTATCCTCACCCTTTTCTATGATGAATTCCGATAGTAACTGCTTTCTTAGGCTGACGCCTAGTTTCCCCCTTAATCAAGTTCCCCCCCCATGGAGGGGTACCGGCCAACCAAGGGGGGGGACCCCCCAAGAAAGCCCCCCCTAGAAAGTTCGGCTGACCCCTAGTTCCCACCCATGGGATTCCCCCCCTCCGCCCCTCATGGAGGTTTACCCCCCCCCCCCTCATCACATTCCCCCTCATGAAGGCCCCCCCCAAGATTTTACATATACCAATTTTTGTCTTGGGGGGGGGGGGGAAACTAGTCGTCAAAACACTTGGGGGGAAACTAGTCGTCGATTTCGATGCCTAGTTCCCCCCCAAGACACAATTTCACCTAATTTCCGTGTAAAGCCGTATCAACTATGGGCTGCATTAGCGCAGGGTGTGTGTGTATAAGTAAGTCACTAAAGTAGGTGAAAATCTTGGGGGGGGAAACTTTAATGGGGGGGGACTTTCTTGGGGGGTTCTTACTTGGGGGGGGGAACTCTCATGGGGAGGGAAACTAGGTGTCAGCCGAAAGTCCCCCCCCATGTTTTTACCTACCACGCACACCCTGCGAAAATAGGTGAAAATACTCTTGGGGGGAAACTAGTCGTCGAAATCGAGGACTAGTTCCCCTCCCCCCCCCCCTCCCAAGTATTTTGACGACTAGTTCTCCCCCCCAAGACACAAATTGCCTTGTTCTGACGACTAGTTCCCCCCCCCTCCCCCCAAGACAGAAATTGTTCCAAGACAGAAACTAGGGGATGCATTAGCGCAGGGTGTGTGGGTATAGGTGAGAATCTTGGGGGGGGGGGAACTTTGAATAGGGGAGAAAACTTTCTTGGGGGGGGGAACCTCAAGGGGGGGATAATCCGATGGGGGAAGGAACTAGGTGTCAGCCCTTTCTTAACCTTCCTTACATGTCTTTCTTTTCAGTGCATTGATAAAACAGCCTATCCTAGGCAAAAGCTCTCCTAACATGAATGCTCTTGTGGACAGCCAAGGTCAACGATTCTCACGTCAGGTTCTCACGATTTCAACAGCCCTGCTCCATTCTGTCAAATAGTATTCACTTTTTGCATTGCATGCAAGCCTGAGCGCATAAAGCGTGCTGCACAGCAAACTCACAACTGCAATAATATGGAGGCCCCCGAAAGGGCCCCTAATCAGGCTCCCCCGGGGGGCCGATATAGGGGCTCCCCCGGGGATGTCCCCCGGGGGGCCTGATTAGGGGCTCCCCGGGGGGACCTTCCAGGGGACCGTGATATACCTGCGCAAGCAGGAGCTTTTGATGATGCAATATTACGCATCAACAAAAGCTCTCACTTGCTCCAGATGAGGCTTTCGCTCTAAGATGAGGCTCGGAGAAACCTTGAATTGCAGCATTTTCTTGGGCCCCAGCTGGTCGGGCGAGCTCATGACGAAATGAGGCTCTGTGCGTCGCCAAGCCTTCCAGAGTGCTGGCAGAGGGGAGGCGATTAGAAGTGTGAGTGAGTGTGAGTGGAGGCATTCGCAGCACCTCCAAAGTGCCCCCTTGTTTTGGCTGCTTCCCATCGGCTCTTGATCGAGCGGGCCCGCCAGCCCTGAGAGCACAGGGTGGAGAAATGCGCACACTCCTCGCCCCTTCAGCTGCTTTTCCTGCTTCAGCACCCTAATGCCTCCTGATGCCTCTGCCGCCGCCGCTCTCTGGCCAAGTTCAAGGGTTGCCCAAATTTTCTACCCTACACTCCCTGTCAACCCCATAGATGAAATGACAGCTGAAATAAAACGTTTCAAATAAAATGTCGAAAAATTAACTTCTGGATCATTTCAATGCTGTGGTTGAATTGTCAGTCAACTCTGAAGCCTGGCAATTTGCAGGTCCTTTGCCTATGTGACGATAAAGGACCGACTGCCGGTAATCTTGACCAAGGTGGTGGACGCATTGCACCGGGACCGGCATGAGCTGGCCCAGCAGTTTGGAGCCGTTGGGAGCCTCTTTCTATTCCTCTCCTGCCAGAGTGGCTGGAGAGTCTCTAGGAGACAGCGGAGGAGGTGAAGGCGGTGGTGGGGGAGCTGTCGGAGATGCGCTACCGCCTGGCCACCAACAAGCCCTTCCAGTCCATCACCTCCAGGCGCGGCGACCAACAGCTCTGGAACTCTGCCCTGGAGGAGGCTGTAGGCTTTTTGGCTTCTTCATCATCCTTCTTCAGTATATTTAACTTGTTATGATGGAAGGAATAGCTGAGGCTGTGTATTGCCTCTCATCGATTGACTTCCTTCCAAGATTGACGTAGTTTGCTCAAAATCAATCGGGCCAATATTTCCAGGAATGTTTCACCCCCCTATAGGGGGGGTCATATCCGGATATGCCCCCCCTCTGTATCCGGATACAGCCCCCCTATAGGGGGGGTCATATCCGGATATGGCCCCCCTCTGTATCCGGATATGGCCCCCCTCTATATCCGGATACAGCCCCCCCTATAGGGGGGGGGCCATATCCAGGCTGGCAAATTTTGGTTCTAAGGTGTTCAATTGCAATTGGTCTCAAGATTGTTCAAATGTAAAAATTTGCTTGTGAGGCATTTTATTGGTGCAATTGGTCTCAAAATTCGAATTTTTAGGCATGAAATGTTCTATTTATGGATCGATGTTCGATGAAATAAATGTTGGACGGAATGTTCAAATGATAAATGTTCAAATTGAACAAAATTCGATTTCCAGGTGCTTCAAAGGTGAAAAAAGTAGGTGTTAGAAAAATGACCATGAAAAATGCTTTCTCTCTGCTCTTATGCTTATTCATGACCTCATGACCAACATTTATTTTCAGAATGCGCAATTTTTACAACAAAATACAAAAACAAAATAGCATTAGACCAATCGCACTAAAAGCACCTTAGAACAAAAAGGTGCCAGCCTGGATATGGCCCCCCCTATAGGGGGGGCTGTATCCGGATATAGAGGGGGGCCATATCCGGATACAGAGGGGGGCCATATCCGGATATGACCCCCCCTATAGGGGGGGCTGTATCCGGATACAGAGGGGGGGCATATCCGGATATGACCCCCCCTATAGGGGGGTGAAACATGCCTCAATATTTCCTCATTAAAATGTGGCATTATGATGGTGCACAAAATAGCAGACAAAAGAGGGCAAGGACGCCTGGTTCTCGGCGCCTTGGCTGTTGGCCGAATGCTACCTCTACCGCAAAATCGCCGCCGCCTTCGAGCACCGGTAGGAACATGACATTTGCGAAGATTGGCAGGGGATAGGGGAAAGAGTTTGAGAGATCGTTTGACGGCCTACGATCCTTTCCGAAAGCAGAAAGTGGCGGCGCTGGAGAGCAGCAAGCCCGCCGTCGTCATACTTCTGCAATACCTCAGCCAGGTCACGGCAGAGAAGCAGCAGCAGGAGGACACTCGGCATATCCTCATGGACCTCCTATTGGTAGGGCCTATTCTCTGGTTCATTCTGGGAATAGCCTCCTCAAAAAAGATGGGGTAAAGCTGGCATGGAAGGGAGTCATTTGGAGGGGTATTTAGAGCAGGAGGATGGAAGGAATGTGTTTGAAGATGTCGCTCTGGGGGAACAAATGCGATTTGTCCATCTCGGCTGGGGAGGTGGCGCACCAGCATGCCAGCCCTGTGGAGCAGGTGGAACTGCTGAGAGACAAGGTTCTGCCTCCGACCTTTGCTTCTTGTCAAACAGGTATACAACTATTTTGTGCAGATCCTAGTAAACGACCTTGACGCGGTGCTGGATTGGCTGCTGGGGGGTGGAGAAGGAGCTTCCTCGGTGGCCATCATACTGGACAACGCTGGCCTGGAGCTAATCGGCGACCTCTGTCTTGCCGAATACCTTCTCCACACTGGTTCTTTAACTCCATCACTTGCTCCATCAATTGCTTCTTTCCTTCATTATCCTCATTGCTGGCAAAGTAAGCGCAATTTGCCCCCTATTTGATAGAGCCAAGGCCAGTTCCTCTGCCGGTAGCCAGAATGAGAATTGGAGGGCTGGTGCAAAGGGTGGAACTGCACGGGAAGCCGCTGCCCTGGTTCGTCTCCGACACGACGGCCAGCGACCTCAGCTTCAGCCTCGACTGGCTGGCAGCCAACGGCCTTCCCTCCTGGGCCCAGAAATGGAGACAACGCCTCGCCGATGGCTCACTCCAGGCTAGCTGCCCCAAAGCCACTACACCTTTCCAACTGGACCAGGCTTGAGGCCGTCTATGACGATTTCTGGTGCCTGCCGCACCCCTACTGCCGAATGGCTGAAGTTGCGCCGGCCCTACACTCTCGCCTGGCTCAAAGCCGTCTAGTCATCTTTAAAGGCATCCGCTTCGTCTGCTAGACTGCACGGCGTTGCTTTGTTTAGCTAGTCTAGGCCTAGTCTTTAGCTGGAAAAACCCCTAGGTGCAGTGGAGGAGTCACAGACGATGACATTGTTTGCTTTGTTTGACCTTTGACCTTCACTAGGTCAGATGCTGGGAGATGGCGGAGAAGAACTATTCTATTTTAGGTGATCTGAACTATCGAAAACTGGTCTCCGACTTGGACTGGGCGAAAACTACGCCGTTCGTAGACGGTCTTCGTGGCTTCCAGCCAGCGCCTCTGCTTTCCCTCCGCACCCTCAAGGCCGACCTTTGCCTCGGCCTGCAGCCTGGTAATTTTCTCGGCTCTCCTCTCCTTCCGTAGCTTTATCTCAATGGCCTTTTAAAATGCGAAAATAGTGGTAAATACTACAAGGCAAATGGTTTTTCAGGGCAAGCAGAGGCTTTGACGGCTTCTACAGGAGGCACTGACTGGCTTATCACTGGCGATTATGCTGTCATTAGTTTTCACCGTTCTTGAGCTTTATTGATCTGGCGTGCTACAACCAGTACAGCGCTTGCACTTACAAACGTTAACCTGAGCTGAAAATGCTAGGCCTAACTATGAAGCTCTGTTTGATTCACACCAGTCTGATACAATTTGAACTCGCAAAGCTATTGTCACTGAGAAACATAGGCGAGAATGGGAATGATTCAAGATGAGCGAAGAAGAAACAGCTAAGGTCCGTCAATTATGTTTATGTGCGGTTTCAATTACATTTTAATTTGATGACCAAACCCCGTCCGTTCTCAAAAGCAACACCTTTGTTCTGGGAAGAAAATGAACTCAACAAATGGACAAAATCATTGACAGCATAACGGCCGAGAAGTCACAATAAGACAAAATTCACAGCACTCATTCATACAGCAACGTTCAATCAAAATTGGCAGAGGTCAGGTCCGTTTCGTTGGAATATTGGGGCGTTTTTTTGGACCTGCAAATATACCTTGTATGTTTATGCACCTTTGAACTGCAATTGTTGGGAAGTTTGGGGTGGCGTGAGATTGGGAATGGACGAACTAGCTGGCAATTAGGAGCAAAGCGTTTAGGCTTGTGCGTAGGCTGAGCGTGGGCTAGATAATGGCTGGAGCCTTTGTGGCCAACTCTCGCTCGGTCTAATTATCTTGTTGCCGCTGCACATTAATCATATTGCAACGCAGTATTTCACTAGAGCGCTGAGAAGTTAGAACCATTGAGCATTGTATCATTTAACATTCCCATTTGAGAAATTTCATTTGGTTCATTTATGTCCATTTATCTCTAGAAGTATACCAAAATTTATGATATTTCATCGATGGAGCGTCAAAAATGTATAGATCAAAATTAGCCAAGCCATTGATCAAAAAGCTCTTTTGAATGTTATGTTTGGGAAGAGAATCGAAAATATAGTTTTATGAAAATCAATCAGGTTTTGGTTTCGACTGAATTATGAAAAATTCGAAATATCAAATTTTGAATCAAAAAGGATAAACAAAAGCAACTAAATAAAAATTTATTTTATCAGACTAGAGCTATGCCCGGTAAAAGGTATTTTTCGATGTTTGATTGCTTATCATGAAACAACCAAAACCCTATTTTAGGCTGATTCAAATGTTTAGGACCCATCATTTATCAAAACACACAGCTAAAAAATTATTACGATCCGAGGTGACAATTGTGGAATTGCTTTGAAATGTGATATAGTTGCAGAAACCATTGAAAAATGTGCATCTAAAACCTACGTCAAACTCAAAAAAATCTGAAAGCTGCCCGTTTATTCATTGCAGAAAAGATAACTTCATGGCGAATTTCATTCATTTGGCCATAGTATTTTTGGCATTTCCAATTGAATGTAAGCACGAGCTTCGAATGACCCGTTATAGGCAATTTCCTTTTACAGATATCAGCAGCGAAAGTTGCCCTTACAAGCGTTCCTATGGCCGTACAATATCACCACGCTTAGGTTCCGCCATCGCGATCAAGACAGACGAAGGTAATGCAAAGTTTTCATGCTAAAAGTAGGCAATGAGTGGGCTTGAGGCGAGGAGACTCCTTGCCTCAAGGCCTGCGACCGCATGGTGGACTGCAAGGGTGTGACCATTTCCCGTTCCACCAACCAATGTTTCCTCTTCAACAGCTATTCGCGTTGGATGACAGACACTCGCTTCATCAGTTACACCCGACAGAACTCCAATTGCACCCTGGCCCAGGGTAGGTACTTGTTCCTTTTAGGAACGCAGAAGTTCAAAGTTCAGATTTTTAAGTGCAAAAATGTAGGATTTTGCTGTACAATTGCAAAAAATGTTAAGCTGCTAGCATACCTGTTTTTGGCTAATTTTTAGAGCCAAACAAGAAAAGTTATGACTTTTGAGGTTTCAAAGGATTTTATTTACTACAACTTGTGTAACAACCCAGCTACTGCGTCGTTTTCAAAAAATTTAACTAAGGGGCGGGGGGTGGAATTCTCTTGCTTGGAAATAGCTAACATCAACTGAAGTTAAGAAAAAGTGTTCCATTGAAACTGTAAAAATAACTGCTCTAAGTGTTCCCCAATGAGTGCTGCCTGTTCCAAGGCCAGACCAGAGCAACCCGCGTTCAGGTGACTGCGCGGAGTTCCCGGTTGAGCAGGGCAGCTACGAGGGCACCCTGCTGGACCACAAGAGTCGGTCGCTGGATCCCTGCCAACGCGCCTGCCAGGCGAACCCAGCCTGCGCGGCCTTCACCTACCAGCAGTCCTACTCCCGCACCTGCCGTCTCCTCGCCGCCCCCCTTCGCTGTCTCCACTCCACCGGCTTCACCTTCTTCAAGCTCCTCAACAATTCCGCCTGCACACCCGCCGCACCAATGAACCAGCGCTTCCCCACATGCCAGCCCATCA